>JBAMIH010000160.1:0-50000 GCA_038501795.1 Pseudopleuronectes americanus
ACAACAACAAATCAAAACAAATCACCAAAACAAAAAACACAAAACAAAACAAAACAATCAACACAACACATCAAAACCAATCCAAACACACACACACACCAACACAAACAACAAACATCAAAACAAACAACAAACAAAAACAAAACAAATCACAACACACAACACACACAACCAAAAACACAACAAACAAACAAAAAAAACAAAAACAACAAAAACACAAAACATCAACACAAAAAACAACAAACAACACAAAAACACATCAAAACACACAATCACAACACAAAACAAACCAACACACACAAAACACAAACAAACAACACACAAAAAAAAAACACACAAAAACACAAAAACCACAACACACAAAACACACACACAACAAACACATACACAACAATCAAAAAAAAACAACATCACAAACAAAACAAAAACAAAACAAAATCACACACCAACAAAAAATAACACAACACACACAACACAAAATCCACCATATCACAATCAACACACCAACAACAAAAACAACCACACAACAACCTCAAACCCAACAAACACAACAATCCAAATCACAAAACACACAAAAACAAAAAACAACATCAAAAAATCAATACACAAAACAACACACAAAACCACAATCACAACACACACAAAACCACAAACACAAACAACAACAACACACAACCAAACACAACACAAAATCAAAACACACAAACAAACACAAACACAAAAATCAAACACACAAAAACATCACACAAACAAAACAAACACCATACCAACATCAAAAACACACAAAAACAACAACACCAAACCACACACAATCAACAAAAACAACAACACATCACACAACACAACACATCAACCCTCACCAAACAAACACAACACAAACAATCACACAACAAAACAAAACACATCACAAATCACACAACACAAACAACACAATACAAACACAACAAAAAAACACAACAAACACAACAAAAAACAAAATCACAAATCAAAAAAACAAATCAACCACACAAACACAAAAACCATCACACAATCAACACACAACAATCACAACCAAATCAAAAATCAACACCAACAAACATCAAACAACAAATCAACAAAACACAACAAACAAAATCCACACACAACAACAAAACACACAAACACATCACAAAAAAACAAAACAATCACAACACACAACCATCAAACCACACAAAAAAATCACAACACAACAAAAACACAACAAACAATAACCAAAACATCACCACACAACAACAACACACAACAACATCACAAAAAAACCAAAAAACACACATCCAAACACAAAAACAAACACACAAATCCCCAACAATCAACAATCAACCAAATCAACAAATCACAACCAAACACAAAAAAAAAAACAACAACACACACCAAAAAAAAACAAAAAAAACACAAACACCAAAAAGACACAAAAACACCCACAATCACTAATACACAACACACCCCAAACAACAACAAACAACCAAACAAATCACACACAAGACAACAACCAAAAACAAACATCCATCACCAACAAAGACAAACACATCACACACAGCACCAACAACACACAACACCAAACAATACACACGACTCACAACAAAAAACCAACACAACACAACACAGACAAACAAACCAATCCAACAACAAAAACCCAAAACAACACAAACAACCACACGCACCCACACCATCAACAAACCAACACACACACAAACAGAACACACCCACACAGACAACCAAATACCACACAAACAACATCACAAAACAAAACACAAACAACAACGACAACAACCACAAACACGAGCAAACACACAAAAACAACCATCAGATAACAAACAACATCAGCAACCCAACAATACACACAAACAACACAAAATCAGACAACACAATCAAACCAACCACACGTCTCTGCACCACAAACATACAGCGATTGTGCAGTGTGTTGTGCGAAGTTAGTGTTTGTGGAGTGAACACATACGAGCACAAAACACACATCACACGCACACATTCACCACCAAACACCACAAAACACACACCAATCACATCACACAACAACACAAAAAAACACACAACCACACACACCACAAACACAAACCCAACACAACCAAACACACCATTCCAAAACACACAACCACACACACAAAACCAAAAACACACAACCAGAACACCACATCACACAACACACACACAAAACACCAGAACGCATCGACACAACACCAAAAGCAACAAAAACACCACATCACACACACCAACCAACAACATCACGACAAAACCAACCTTCAAAACAACAACACACGACCAACAATCACACAACACACACACATCATCACAAATCACAAAACAAAACCACACACACAAACCACAACACATCACAACCACACACACACATCACATCAACCACATACACATCAATCACCCACACACACAACAAACAAAACACAACCAAATCCACAGATCACAAATCAACACAAGCAAAACACACATACAAACACCAAAACACAACCCAATCCCAAACGGCACACATCACCCACAACACACACAACACAAACACCAACATCACACAAAACCAAACACCACACAATCACAACACAACACACATCAACATCAAACACATAAACAACACCAAACACATCACACAACCACACACAAACATCAATCACAACACAAACGCAAACAACCACAGAACACAACGCATACACACGACAACACACACAATCCAAACAAAATCACCTACCAACACACACAACACCACACAACCACAACTAAAACACCAAACAACACCACACAAAACACCAACACACAGCACACAATCACATCACACAAAACACACAGACACAGCGCCAGAACACCCAACACACACCAAACAACACATACAAACCAACAACACACAAACACAACACACCAACACAACAAACACCAAAACATACATCACCAACAAACAACAAACAGACACACCATCCAAAACAACACACAAAAACACACACACCACACAAAACGAACACCAAATCAACATACATCACAACACGCAACAAAAAACACAACAAACAAACACACACAACAAACAACACAATCAAACACAACAAACAACACAAACACAACAAACAACAAACAAACACAACAAACACAAAACAACAAACAAAACAAACAACAAAACACACCACAAACAACATCACAAACAACAAAACAACAAACACCAAAAAACAACAAAAAACAAAACACAACAAAACAACAAACCACAACAACAAAAAACACAAAAACACAACAACAAACAACAAAACCACACACAACAACAAAAAAACAACAAAACAAAACAACAACACAAACAACAAACTCAAAACAACAACAAACAACACACAACAACAACAAAACACAACAACAAACAAAACAAAAAACACAAACACACAACAAAACAAACAAACAAAAAACACACACACAACAAACAACAAAACACAAAAACAAACAAACACACACAAAAACAAACAACACCACACAAAAAACACAACAACAAAACACAACAAACAAAACAACAAAAAACAAACACACAAACAACACAACACACAAAACACAACACAAAACACACAAACACATCAAACACAAACAACAACACACAAACAAACAACACAACACAACACAAAACAACACAACACAACAAACAAACAAACAACAACAAAACACAAAACACAACAAACACAACAACACACAACAACAAAACAAAAAACACAACAACAAACAACAACAAACAACACAAAAAACAAAACAAAACCAAACAAAACAACAACACAACAAAACAAAAACACACAAACAACACAACAACAACAACAAACACACAAACAAACAAAACACCACAAAAACCAACAAAAACACAAAAACACAAACAACAAACAACAAAAACAAACACCACAACAACACAAAAACACAACAACACAACAAACAAACACAAACACAACAACACACATCAAACACACACAAACACAAAACACACACACAACACAACAACAAAACACAACAACACAAAAACACACAACAACAAAACACACAACAACAACCAAACAACACAAACACAAACACACAACAAAACACACAACAACACACAACACACACAACAACAGCAACACACACAAAAACACACAACACACACAACAACACAACAACAAAAAACAACAAAAAACAACAACACAACACACAACAAAACACACAAACAACAAACACAACCACAACACAACACAAAACACAAAACAACAAACAACAAACAACACAAACACAACAAAACACAACAAACAACAACACACAACAAACACAACACAAAAACACACAACAAAACAAAACACAAACACAAAACACAACAAACACAAAACACAACAAACACCAACACACAACAAACAAATCACAAACACAACACAAAACACAAACACAAACAACAACACAAACAAACAAAAAACAAACAACACAAACAACAAACAACACACAAAACAAACACACAAAAAACACACACACAACAAAACAAACAACAAAACAAACAACACAACAAAAAAAACACACACAACACACAACACACAAAAAAACCAAACACACAAAACAAACAACACAACAACACAAAACAAACACACAAAAACACACACAACACAAAAACAACACAAAACAACACAACAAAACAACACACAAAAACAAAAAACAAAACACACAAACAAACAAAACAAACACAACAATCACAAAACACAAAACAAACACACACAACAAAACAAAACAAAACACCACAACACAACACACAAAAACACAAACACAAAACACAACACACAAAACACACAACAAAACAAAAACAAAACAATCAAACACAAACACAACAACAAAACAACACAAACAACACAAACAAAAAACAACAAACAACAACACAACAAACAAACAACAACCACATCAACAAAAACACAACACACACAAAACAAACAACACAAACAACACAACAAACAACAACACAAACACAACAACAAACACAAACACACAAACAACAAACACACAAAAACTACACAACACAACAACAACAACAAACACAAACAAAACACACAAACAAAACACAACACACACAAACACACAACACACACAAACAACACACAAACACAAACAATAAACAACACACACAACAACAAAAACAAAACCAAACAACAACCAAACAACACAAAAAAAACACACAACACAAACACAACAAACACAAACACACAAAACAAACACAACAACACAAACAAAAACAACAAAACACACACAACAACACAACAACACAACAAACACACAAAACAACAAACACACAACAAAAAACAAAACAAAAACAACAAACAAAAACAACACAACAAAACAAAACAAAACAACACAAAACAAAACAACAACAACAAAAAACAACAACAACACAAACAACAAACAAAAACAAAAAACAACAAACAACAAAAACAAAACAAAACAAACAACAAAAACAAACACAACACAAACAAAAACAACAAAACAACAAACAAACACAAAACAACAAAACACAAACACAAAACAAAAACAAAAACAAACAAACAACACAAAAACAACAAACAAACAACACAAAAACAAACAACAAAACAAACAAACACAAAAACAACAAACAAACAAAAACAAAAACAACAACAAACAAAACAAAAAAACAAACAAAACACAACAAACAAACAAAAACAACAAACACAAACAAAAAAAACAACAAACAAAACAAACAAAACAAAAACAAACACAACAAACAAAACACAAACAACAACAACAAACAAAAAACAAAAAAACACAAACAAAACAACAACACAAACACAAAAAACAACAAACAACAAAACAAACAACAAACACAAACAAACAACACAAACACAAAAAACAAACAACACAAAAACAAAACAACACAAAACAAAACAAACACACAACAAAACAAAACAACAAACACAACAAAAACAACACAAACAAAACACAAACAACAAACAACAAAACAAAAACAACACAACAAACAAAACAACAAACACAACAACAAACACAAAAAACAACAACAAACAACAAAACACAACAAAAACAACAACAAAAACAAACAACAACAAAAACACAAACACAAAACAAACAAAACAACAAAACAAACACAACAAACAAAACAAACAAAACAACAACACAAAACAACACAACAACAAACAACAACAAAACAACACAAAAACACAAACAACACAACAAAACAACACAAAAACAAAAAAACAACAAACACAACAACAAACAACAACAAACACAACAAACACAAAACAACAAAACAAACACAAACAACAAACAAACACAAACAAACAAACAAACAAAAACACAAAACAACACAACACAAAACACAACAAAACAAAAAACAAACACAAAAAACAACAACACAAACACAAAAAACAACAAACAAAACAAACACAAAACAAAAACACACAACAAAACAAAAAAACAACACACAAAACAAACAACAACAAAAACAACAAAACAAACAACACAACAAACAAAACAACAACACAAACAAAAACAAACAAAACAACAAACAAAACAAACAAAAAAACAAAACACAAACAAAAACACAAACAACAAAAAAACAACAAAACAACACAAAAACAACACAAACAAAACAACAACAAAACAACAAAAAAACAAAACACAACAACAAACACAAACAACACAAAACAACAAAAACAAAACAACAAACAACACAACACAAACAAACAACACAAAAAACAACAACAAACACAACAAAACACAAAAACAAACACAAAACAAACAACACAAAACAAAAACAACAAACACAAAAACAACACAAAACACAAAACAACAAACAAAACAACAAACAACAAACAAAAAAACACAACAACACAAACACAAACAAACAAACAAACACAACACAAAAAACAAAACAAACAAAAACAAAAACACACAAACAACAAAAAACACAACACAAAAAACAAACAAACAAAACAACACAAAAACAACAAAAACACAAAACAAACAAACAAAAACAAAACAAAACACAAACAAAACAACAACAAAACAACAAAACACAACAAACAAACAAACAACAAAAACACACAAAAACAACACAAAACAAACAAACAACAAAACAAAACAACAAACAAAAACAACAAACAACAACAAACAAACAACAAAACACAAACAACAAAACACAAACAACAAACAAACAACAACAAAACAAAAACAAAACACAAACAAACAACAAAACAACAAACAACACAAAACAACAACAACAAACAAAACACAAAAACAACAACACAAAAACAACAAACAACAAAACAAACAAAAACACAAACAACACAACAACAAAACAACAAAAAAACAACACAAACAACAAAAAAACAAACAACAAAACACAAAACAACAAACAACAACAAACAACAAAAACAAACAAACACACAAAAAACAAACAACACAAACACAAAAACAAAACAAACAACACAAACAACACAACAAAAACAAACAAACACAACAAACAAACAACAAACAACAAAACAAACAAAAACAACAAAACACAACAAACAAAAACAACAAACACAAAACAACAACAAACACAACAAAACAAAACAAACAACAAAAACAAACAACACAAAAACAAACAAACAAAACACAAACAAAACAACAACAACAAACACAACAAACAAACAAAACACAAACAACAACAAAACAACAAAAACAACAACAAACACAAACAACAAAACAACAAAAACAAAACACAACAACAAAAAACAACAACAAACAACAACAAACAACAAAAACAAAACACAAAAAACAAAAACACAACAAACAAAAACAAAACAACAAACAACAAACAAAACAACAAAACAACAAACAAAAACAAACACAAAACAAAACAACACAAAAACAAAAACACAACAAAACAACAACAAACAAAAACACAACAAAACAACAAAACAAACAAAACACACAAAACAACAAACAAACACAACAAAACACAAAAACAACAACAACAACAACAAAAACACAAAACAACAAAACAACAAACAAACAAAACACAAACAACAAAACAAACAAACACAAAAACAAAAACAACACAAAAACAAACAACCACAACAAAAACAAAACAACAAAACACAACAAACAAAACACAACAAAAAACAACACAAAACAAACACAAAAACAACAAAACACAACACAACAAACACAACAAACACAAACAAACAACAAAACAAAAAAAACAACACAAACAACAAAACAAACAAAAACAAACAACAAACAAAACAAACAAAAAAACAAACACAAAACAACAAACACAAACAAACAACAAAACAAACACAAAAACAACAAACAAACAAACACAAACAAAA
Organism: Pseudopleuronectes americanus; assembly: GCA_038501795.1. Classification (NCBI taxonomy): domain Eukaryota; kingdom Metazoa; phylum Chordata; class Actinopteri; order Pleuronectiformes; family Pleuronectidae; genus Pseudopleuronectes; species Pseudopleuronectes americanus. The sequence goes on from JBAMIH010000160.1 coordinate 8,349, forward strand.
ACAACAAAAACACAACAACAAAAAACACAACAAACAAACAAAACACAACAAAAACACAACAAACAAACAACACAAAAAACAAACAACAACAAAAACAACAAAACAAACAAAAAACACAAACAACAAAAACAAAACACACACAAACAACACAACAAAAACAAAACACAAAACAACACAAAACAAAACAACAACAAACAAACAACACAACACAAAACAAACAACAAAAACAACAAACACAAACAAACAACAAAACAAAACAACAAAACAAAACAAAAAACAACAAACAAACACAAACACACAAAACAAAACACAACAAAAACACACAAAAACAACAACAAAACAAAAACAACAAAACAAACAACAAAACAAACAAACAACAACACAAACAACACAAAAAACAAACAACAACAAAACAAAACAAACAAACAACAAACAAAAACAACAACACAAAAAACACAAACAACAAAACAACAAAAACAAAAACAAACAAACACAACAACAAACAAACAACAAAAACAACAAACAAACAACACAAAAAACACAAACAAAACAAACACAAAAAACAACAAACACAAACAAACAAACAACAAACACAACAAAAACAACAAAAACAACAAACACAACACAAAAAAAACAAACAAAAACACAAAACAACAAAACAAAAACACAAACAAAACAACACAAACAAAAAACAAACAAAACAACAAACAAACAACACAAAAACAAACAAAACACAACAACACAAACAACAAACAAACACAACAAAACAAAACAACAAACAACAAACAAAAAACAACAACAAACAACAACAAAACAACAACACAAACAACAACAAAAAACACAAACAACAAACAACACAAACAAAACACACAAAACAACAAACAAAACAAACACAAAACAAAACAACAAAACAAACAAAACAAAAACAACACAACAAACAAACACAAAACAACAAAACAAACAAAACAAACAAAAACAAAACAACAAACACAACAACAAACACAAACAAACAACAAAACACAACAACAAACACAACAAAAACAAACAACAAAACAAACAAAAACAACAACAAACACAAACAACAACAAAAACAACACAAACAACAAAAAACACACAACACACACAACACACAACAAACACAAACAAACATCAACACAACAAAAACACACACAACACACAACAAACAACACACACAATCAACACACAAACAAACAAACCACAACACAACACACACAACATCAACACAAACAAACAAACCACAAAAACAACACAAATAAACAAACAACAACAAACAAACACACAACACACAAAAACAACACAAACAAAACACAAACAATCAACAACACAAACAAACACAACACAACAAACACAACAACCAACACACACAAACACACAAACATCACACAAGACACAAAACAAACAAAAACAACAAACAAACCAACAACAAACACACACACAACACAACACACAATAGACAATCACACACACAAACACACAAAAAAACACAAAATCACAACACAATCACAAACACAACAAAACAACATCAAAACATCACAACACAAACACAACAAATCAACAACACAACAACACACAACAAAACAACACACACAACACAAAAACACAACACACACAAAACACAACAATACACAAACCAACACACAAACACAACACAAACAACAAACAAACAATCAACACATACAACACAAAACAAAACACACACAACACACAACAACAACAACAAACACACAAACAACCACAACACAAGCACATACACAAAACACAACACACAAACAAAACAACCACAACACACAAAACACAACAATACACAACAACTACACACAACACAACAATCAACCAACACACAAAACACAACACAATCAAAATCAAAACACAAACAACAAAAACACAACACACAATCACACAAAAACAACACAAACACACACACAAAAAACACACAACACAAACACAACACAAAAACAAACCACACAACACATAACAAAAAACAAACAACACAAAAACACCAAAACACAACAACACAAACACACAAACAACAAAAACACACAACACACACAACCAACACCACAACAAAACACAACACACACAGACAATCACAACAACACAACAACACAAACAACAACAATCACAACAAAAAACACACAACAAACAACACAAACACACAACAACACACAAACACAACACAAACAAAACAACAAACAACAAAACACAACAACACAAAAACCAACACAAACACACAACACAACAAAACAACTCACAACACACAAAACACACAACAACAAACAACACAAAACACACAACAAACACAAACACAACACAAACACAACAACACACAAAAAACACAACAACAAACAACACACAAACAACACAAAAAACCAAAAACACAACAAAACACACCACAACAACAAACAAACAAACAACAAACAAAACACAAACACAACAACACACAAAACACACAAAACACAAAACAAACACAATCAAAAACCAAACAACACAAACACACACAAACAAACACAAACACAACAAAAACACACAAAACACAACAACAACACAAACACAAACAACAACAACACAATCAAACACAACAACAACACAACACATCAACACAACAACAAACCAAACACAACAAACAACACACAACAAACAACACAAACACACAAAACACAACAACAAAAAACAAACACAACACACAAACACAAAAACAACACAACAAACAACACACAACAAACAACACAACAACAACAAAACAACACAAAAACAAAACACAAACAACACACAAACACAACAACAAACACAACAACACACAACACAACACAAAACAAACATCACAACAAAAAACAACAACCAAAACAACACAACAAAACACAAAAACACAACAAAAAACACAACACAACAAACACAAAAACACACAACACAAACAACAACACAACAAACACACAAAACAAACACACAACACAAACACACAAACAACAAACACAACAACACAAACAACAACAACACACAACAAACACAAACAAAAACAACAACAACAAACAACAAAAACACAACAAACAAACAACACAAACACAACACAAACAAACACAAACACACAACAAACACAAAACAAACAACACAACACAAAACAACAAACAAAACACACACACAAACACAAAACACAACAAACACACAACAAAACAACACAACACAAAAACAAAAAACACACAACAAAACACAACACAACAACAAAACACACAAACAAAACAAACAATCACACAAAACACAACAACAACAAACAAAACACACAAACACAACAAACACAAACACAACAAACAAAAACACACACAACAAACACACAAACACAACAAACAACAAACAACAAACAAACAACACAAAACACAAAACAACAAACAAAACAAAACAAACAACACAAACAACAAAACACACAAAACACAACACAAAACACACAAACAAAAAAACAACACACAACAAACAACACAAACAAAAACACAACAAACACCAAAAACACAACAACAAACAACAAAACACAACAACAAAAACCAAACAAACACAACAAACACACAACAAACAACACAAAAACAACAAACACAACACACACAACAACACACACAAAACAACACACAACACAACAACCAACAAACAAACACAAACAACACACAACAACACAAACAAACACACAAACACAACACAAAACACAAAACACATCAAACAAACACAACAACAAACACACAAACAACAAACAACAAACACACAAAAACACAACACAAAAACACAACAAACAACACAACAAACACAACACAAACAACAAACAACAACAACAAACACACAACACACAACAACACAACAAAACACAAACACACAACACAACAAACAAACACAACACAACAACAAACAACACAAAACACAAACAAAACACAACAACAAACAACACAACACAACAAACACAAAACAAAACAACAACACAAACACAAACAACACACAAAACAAACACAAACAACAAACAAACAACACAAAAACACACAACAAACAAACACAACACAAACACAACAACAACAAACAAAAACACACAACAACAAACAAACAACAAAAACACCAACAAAACACACAAAACAACAAACAAAACACAAAAACAACCACAACACAACACACAAAACAAACAAAACACAACAACAAACACAACACACACAAAACAAAACCACACAAAACAACAACAACACACAACAACACACAAACAACACAAACACAAAAACACACACAAAACAAAACAAACACAACAACAAACACAAACACAAAACACACAAACACAACAACAACAACACAAACAAACACAAAAACAAACACAAACAACACACACAACACAACAACAAAACAACAACACAAAAACACAAACAACAAACAACACAACAAACACAACACAACACACAACAACAACAAAACAAACACACACAACAAAAACAAACAACAACAACACAAAACACAACACAACACAACAACACAAACACAAACAAAACACACAACAAAACAACACAATCACACACACAACACAAAAACAAAACAACACAACAACACAAAAACACAACAAAACACAACAACACACAACAAACACAACAACACAAAAACACAACAACAAACAACACAAACAACAAAACACACAACAAACACAACAAACACACAACAACAAAAAACACAACAACACAACACAAACAACAACAAACACAAAACAAACACAAACCAACACACAAAACAAAACACACAACACAACACACACACAACAACAAACAATCAAAACAAACAACAAAAACACAACACAAAACAACAACAACAACACAACAAAAACACAAACAAACACAACAACACACAACACAAACAAAACACACAAACAACACACACAAACAACAAACAACAACAACACAAAACAAAACAAACACAAACAACAAACACAAAACACAACACAAACACAAAAACACAACAACAAACACAAAACACAACAACACACAACAAACAACACACAAAACAAACAAAACAACACAACACAACAAACAACACAAAAAAACAAACACAAAACACAACAAACAACACACAAACAAAACAAACACAAACAACAAAACAACACAAACACACAAAACAACAAAAACAAAAACACACAAACAACACAACAACACAAAACAACAAAACAACACAAACAACAACAACAAACAACACACAAAACAACAAAAACAACACAACAAACAACACAACAACAAAAAACAAACACAACACAACAAACACAAACAAAACACAAAAACAAATCAAACAACAAACACACAAACAACAACACAAACAAAAACACAAACACACACACAACAACAACAATCACAAAAACACAACAAACAAAACAACACACAACAAACAACAAAAACAAACAACACAAACAAAACAAACAACAACAAACAAACAAACACAAACAATCACAACAAACACAAAACACAAAACACAAACAACAACAACAAACAAACAAAAACAAACAAAACACACAAAACATCACACACAAACAAACACAAACACCAAACACAAAACACAAACACAACAACAAAACAAACAACAACACACAACAAACATCACAACAAAACAAACAACAAACAAACAAAAAACACAACACAACAACACACAAACAAACAAAACACAACAAACAACAAAAACAAACAAACAACACAAAAAACACAACAAACACAAACACACACAAAAACAAAAACAAACACACAACAAAAAACACAAAAACCAACACAAAACAAACAACACAAAAAACAAAACAACACAAAACAACAACAAAACAACAACAAAAACACAAACACAAACACAAAACAAAACAAACAAACACACAAACAAACAAAACAACACAAAACAACAACACAACACAAAACAACACACAAACAAACACACAACAACACACAACAAAACAAACACACAAACAACACAAACAAACAACAACAACAACACAAACAACAAAAACACACCAAAACAAAACAACAAATCAAACAAACAATCAACACAAACAAAAAAACAAAAACAAAACACAACACAACAAAACACACAACAAACACACCACACAAACAAACAACACAAAAAACAAAAACACAAAACAAACAAACAAAAACACAAACAAAACAAAAACACACAACAACAAACACACAAACAAAAACAACAAACAAAAACAAACAAAAACACAACAACCAAAACACACAAACAAAAACACAAAACACAACACAACAAACACAAAACAACACAACACAACAACAAACAAAACACAAAACAACAAAACAAAAACACAACAACACAAAAACAAACAACACAAACAAAAACAACAAAAACAAACAAACACAAAAAACAAACACAACAAACAAACAACAAAAAACACACACAACACAACAAACAAAACAACACAAACAAAAACAAAAACAAACAACAAAAAACCACAACAAACAACAAACAAACACAACAAAAAACACACCAAAAACAACAACAAACAACAACACACAACAACAACACACAAAAAACACAACAAAACAACACAACAAAACACACAAAACAAACAACAAACAACACAACAACAAACACAAACACACAAACAACACAAACAACAACAACAACAAAAACACAACAACACACAACAAAACAACAACACAACACAACAAAAACACACAACAAACACACAACACAAACAACAACACAAAACAACAACACACCAACAAACAAAAAACAACAAAAACACACACACAACAAAACACAAACAACAAAACAACAAACAAACACAACACAAAACACAAAACAACACAAACAACAACACAAACACAACACAAACACACAACACAAAACACAACAAATACAACAACAAAACAACACACAACACACAAACAAACACAAACAAACCAAAACACAAAAAACACAAAACAAACAAACAACAAACACATCACAAAACAACAACAACACAACACAAACAACAACAAACACACAAAAACAAAACAAACACACAACATCACACACAACAACACACAAAACAACAAAACAACACAAACACAACACAAAAAAAAACACAAAACACACCAAACAACACAAACAACAAACACAACAACAATCACAAAACACACAATCACAAAAACAACAAACAAAAACCACAACAAAAACAACACAACAAACAACAACAAACAAAAAACAAAAAACACAAACAACACAAAACCAACAACAACACAAAAACACAAACAAAAACACAAAACAACACACAACACAAACACAAACAACACAAAACACAAACAAAAACAAACAAAACAACACAAACAAAATCACAACCACACACAAAACACAAAAACAAACAAAACAAAACACAACAACAACACAAACAAAAACAAAAACATACACACAACACCAAAACAAACAAACACACAAACAAAAAAACAAACACAACAAAAACAAAACAACAAAACACAACAAAAACAACACAACAACAAACAAACAACAAAACAAACAACACAAACAACACAAACAAAACAACACAAACAAAACAAACACAAAAAACAACACAACACAACAAAACACAAACCAACAACACACAAAACAACAAAACAAACCAAAACAACACAAAAAACAAACACACAACAAAAACAAAAACAACTACACACACAATCAAACACAAACAAACAACATCAACAAAAAAAACAAACAAATCAAAAAACACAAACAACAACACAAAAAACAAAACACACAAACAACAAACACAACAAAAAACATAAACACAAACACAAACACAAAAACAAAACACAACAAACACAAAACACAACACACACAACAAAACAACAACAACAAACAACAAAACACAAAAAACAACATCAAACAACAACACAACAAAAAAAACAACAACAAAAAACAACAAACACAACAAAACAAAACACACAACAAAACAAACACAACAAACAAAACACAACAAACACAAAACACACAACAAAAATCAAAACAATCACAAACAAAACACAACACACAATACAACAAACAAAAAACACAACAAACAAACACAAAAACAAAACAAAAAAACAACAACACAAAACACAAAACAACAAAAACACAACAACAAAACACACAACAAACAAACACAACAAACACAACAACACAAAAACAAAAACATCAAAAACAAACAACAACACAAAATCAAACACAACACAACAACAAAAATCAAACAAACACACAAACACAACAACAAAAACAAATCAAACAAACAACACAAACAACAAAAACAAACACAAACAAACAAAAACACATCAAACAACAAACACAAAAACAACAACAAAAACAACAAACAAAACACACAACAACACAACAAAACAACACAAACAAACATCAAAAAAACAAAAATCACAAACAAAAACACACAACAACAAACAAAAAACAACAACACAACAAAAAACACAATACACAAAACAACAAAACACAACAAACAACAACACAAACACAAACAAAAACAAACAACACAACAAAACAATCACACAAAAAACAAAACAAACAACACAACAAAACAACAAAACAAAAACAAACACAAACAACAACAAACAACCAAACAAAACAACAACACAAACAAAACACACAAACACAAAACAAACACAAACAAAAACAAAACAACAACACAACAAAACACAAAACACACACAAACAACAACAAAAACAACAAAAAAAACACAACCAAAACAACAAACACAAACACACAACAACAACACAACAAACAAAAAACACAACACAACAAAACAACAAAACACAAACACAAACAAAAACAACAAATCACACAACACACAACAAAAACACAAACAAACAAAACAACAACAACAACAAACAAAAATCAAAAACAACAAAAATCACAACAACAACACAACCAAAAAACAAACAAAACAAAACAACAACATCAACACAAAACAAACAACAAACACAAACAAAAACAAAACACAAACAAAACACACACAATCACCAACACACAAAAACACAACAACAACACAACACAACAACAACACACAAAAAACACAATACACAACAAACAAAACAAAACACACAACAAACACAAACACAAACAACAAACAAAACAAAAACAAACACACAACAACAACACAAAACAACAACAAAACAAAAAAAACAAACAACAAACAACACACAAACCAAACACAACAAAAAACAAACACACAAAAACAAACAAACACAACACAATCACAACACAAACAACAACAAAACAACACAAACAACAAACAAACACAAACACACAAACAAACAACAACAAAACACAAACAAAAACACAACAACAACAAACACACAAACAAAACAAACAAAACACAACAAAAACAACACAAACACACAACAAACAACAACAAAACACAAACAACAAACAAAACAAAAACACAAAACAAACACAACAAACAACACAAAACAAACAACACAAACACAACAAAACACAAACAAAAACAACACAACAAACAACACACAAAACAACAAAAAACACACAACAAACAACAAAAACACACAACAAACAAACAACAAACAACAAAACACAACAAAAAACACAACAAAAACACAAACAAAAACAAAACAACACAAACACAACAAACACAACAAAAAACAACACAACAAACAACAAAACAAAAACAAAAACAACAAACACAAACACACACAACAAACAACAACAACACAAACACAAAAACAAACAACAAACAACAACAAACACACAAACAAACAAAACAACAAACAACACAAACAACACAACACACAAACACAACAAAAACAACAAACAAAACAACAAACACAAAAACAAACAACACAACAACAACACAAACAAACAAAACACAAACAACAAACAACAACACAAAAACAACACAACACAAAACAAACAACAACACAACAACAAAACACAAAACACAACAAACAACAAACACAACAAAACAACAAAAACAACAACACAACAACAAACACAACAAACAAAACAACACAACAAACAACAACAAAACACAAACACAACAAAACACACAAACACACAACACAAACAACAAAAAACAACACAAACAAACAAAACAACACAACAAAAAACAACAAAACAACAAAACAACAAACACAACACAAACACAACAACAAAACAAACAAAACAACACAACACAACAAACAACACAACAAAACACAAACAAACACAACAAAACAAAAACAACAAAAACACAACAAACACAAAACAACAACAAACAACACACAAACAAACACAAACAACAACAAACACAACACAAACAACAACAAACACAAAAACAACACAAACAAACAAAACAAACACAACACAAACAAACAAAAAACAACAAACAACAACACACAAACAACAAACAACAAAAACAACACACAAAACAAACAACACAAAACACAAACACAACAACAAAACACAAAAACACAACAACAAACACAAACAACAAACAAAACACAACAACAAAACAACAAACACAAACAAACAACACAACAAAAACAAACAACAACACAACAAACACAAACAAACAACACAAACAACAACAACACAACAAACAAAACAAAAAACAACACAAACACAAAACACAACAAACAAACACAACAAACAAACAAACACAAAACAACACAAACAACAACAAACAAACAAAAACACACAAACAAACACAACAAACACACAAAACAAAACAACAAACAAACAACAAAAACACACAACACAACAAACAACAAAACAACAAAACAACAAAACAAACAACAAACACAAACACAACAAAAACAACAACACAACAAACAAAACAAACAACACACAACAAAACAACAACAAACAACACAACAAAACAAAACAAAAACACAAAACAACAACACAACAAAACAACAAACAAAACAAACAACACAAAAACAACAACAACAAAAACACAAAACAACAACAACAACAAACACACAACAAACAAAACAACAAACACAAACACACAACAACACAAAAAAACACAACAAACAAAACAACACAACAACACAAACAAAACACAACAACAAAACAACAAAACAACAAACAACAAACAAAAACAACAACAAAAACAACAAAACACACACAAACAACAAACAACAAACAAAACAACAAACAAACAACAAACACAAACAACAACAACAAACACAACAAAAACAAACACAAACAACAACAAAACACAACAAACACAAAACACAACAAAAACACAAACAAACAAAACAAAACACAAACAACAAAACAACAAACACACAAAAACAAACAACACAAACAACACAAAACACACAAACAAAACACAAACAACACAAAACAAAACAAAACAACAAACAAAACACAAACAACAACAACAAACAACACAACAAAACAACACAACAAAACAACAAACACAAACACAAAAACACAAAACAAACAACAACAAAACAACAAAACAACACAAAAACAAACAACACAAACAACACAACAAAACACAAACAAACACAAACACAAACAAAAAAACAACAAAAACAACAAAACAACAAAACAACAATCACACAACAAACAAACAAAAACACAAACAAAACAACAAACAAACACAAAACAAACAAACAAAAACACAACAACAAACACAAACAAAACACAAACAACAACAAACAAACAACAAAAACACAACAACAAAACAAACACAAAACAACAACAACACAACAAAACAAACAAACACAAAACAAACAACAAACAAACACAAACAACAAAAACAACAAACAAAACACACAAAACAAAACAAACAACACAAACACAACAAACAACAACACAACAAAACAAAACAAAAACACAACAAACAAACAAAACACACAAACAACAAACAAACACAACACAAAACACAACAAACAAAACAACAAACAACAACACAACACAAAAAAACAAACACAACACAACAAACAAACAACAACAAAAACAAAACAACACACAAAACACAACAAACAAAACACAACAAAACACAAAACAAACAAACACAAAACACCAAACAAACAACAAAACAACAAACAAACAACACAAACAACACAAAAAACACAAAACAACAAACACAAAACAACAAACAACAAACACAACAACACAACAACAAACAAAACAAACACAAACAAACAAACAACAAAACACAAAAAACACAAACAACAACACAACAAAAAAACACAACAAACAAAACAACAACAAAACAACACAAACAACAACAAACACAAACACAAACAACAAAAACAAAACAACACAACACAAAACACAAACAAACAAAAACACAAAACAAACACAACAAAAACAACAACACACAAACAAAACAACAACAACAACAAACAAACAACAACAAAAAACACAAAACAAACAAAACACAACAAACACAACAACAAACACAAACAACAACAACAAACAACAAAACACAAAACAACAACAAACAACAACAAACAACACACAACAACAACAACACACAAAACAAAACACAACAAACAAAACAACAAAACAACACACAACAAAACAACAAAAACAAACAACAAACAACAAACAACACAAACAAACAACAAACAAACACAACAAACACAAACAACAAACAAACACAACAAAAACACAAACAACAACAAACAAAAACACACAACAACAAACACAAACAAACAACAACAAACAAACACAAACAAAACAACAAACAAACAACAAACAAAAACAACACAAACAAAAACAACAAAACACAACAAACAACACAAAACAACAAAACACACACAACAAACAACACAAAACAAAAAACACAACAAACAAACAACAAAACAAACAACACAACAAAACAACACACAAACAAACACAAACAAACAAAAACACAACAAACAACACAAACAAAACACAAAACAACAAACAACAACAAAACAAAACAACACAAACAACAACAAACAACAACAAACAAACAACACAACAACAACAAACAACACAACAAAAAAACAAACAACAAAACAAACAACAACACAAACAAAACAACAAACAACACAACAAAACAAACAACACAAAACAAACAACAAACAAAACAACACAACAACACAAAACAACACAAACAAACAACAAACACAAACACAACAACAAAACAAAAACAAAAACAACACAAAACAAACAACAACAAAAAACACAAAACAAACAAAACAACACAAAACAACAAAACAACACAAACAACAAAACAAACACAACAACAAACAAACAAAAACACAACAAACAAAAACAACAAACAAAACACAAACAAACAACAACAAACACAACAAACAAAACAAAACACAAAAAACAAAACACAACAAACACAAAAAACAAACAAACACAACAAACAAACACAAAACAAACACAAACAACAACAACAAAACACAACAACAAACAAAACAACAAAAACAAACAACAAAACAACACAAACAAAAACAACAACAAACAAACAACAAACAAACAACAACACAAACAACACAAACACAAACAAAACAACACAAACACAAAACAACAAACAAAAACACAACAAACAACAAAACACACAAAACAAAAAACACAACAAACAACAACAAAACAACAAACAAACAAACACACAAAACAAAAACAAACAAACAACACAACAAACACAAACAAAACACAACAAAACAACAAACAACAACACAACAACAAACAACAAACACAACAAAACAAACACAACAACAACAAAACAAAAACACAACAACAAACAAAAAACAACACAAAACAACAAACAAACAAAACAACAACAAACAACACAAAAACAACAAACACACAAAACAAACAAAAACAAACAACAACAACACAAAAACAAACAACAACAACAAACACACAAACACACAACAAACAAAACAACAAAACAAAACAACAACAAAACAAACAACACAAAACACAACAAAAAACAACACAACACAACAAAACAAAAACACAACAAAACAAAACAACAACACAAAAACAACACACAAACAACAAAACACAACAACAAAACACAAAAACACAACAAACAACAAAACAAACACAAACACAACAAAAACAACAAACAACAAAAACAAACACAAAAACAACACAAACAAACAAACACAACAACAAAACAAACAACACAAACAACACAAAAAACAAACAACAAACACAAACAAAAAACAACACAAAACAACAAACAAACAAACACAACACAAACACAACAAACAAAACACAAACAAAACAACAAAACACAAACAACAAAACAACAACACAAAAACAAAACACAACAAACAACAAAACAACAACAACAACAAACAACAAAACAAAACAACAAAACAACAAACAACAAACACAACAAAAACACAAACAAAACACACAACAAACACAAAACACAACAAAACACAACAAACAACAAAAACAAACACAACAACAAACAAAAAACACACAACAAACAACAAACACAAAACAACAAAACAACACAAAACACAAACAACAAAAACAACAAAACAACAAAACAAACACAAACAACACAACAAAAACAACAACAAACACAAAAACAAACACACAAACAACACAAACAACAAAACAAACAAACACACAAAACACAACAAACAAAAAACACAAACACAAACAAAACAACACAAACAAAACAACAAACAAACAACACAAACAAACACAAAAAACACAACAACACAAAAACAACAACAAACACAAACAAACAAACAACAAACACAAACAAACAAACAACAAAACAAAAAACACAAACAAAACAACACACAAAAAACAACAAACACAAAACACAACACAAAACACAACAAAAACAAACAACAACAACACAAACAAAAACAACAACAAACACAAAACAAAACAACACAAAACAAACAAACAAAACACAACAACACAAAACAACAACAAAACACACAACAACAACACAAAAAAACAAACACAAACAAACAAAAACAACAAAACAACAACAAAACAAACAACAAACACAAAAACAACAAACAAACAAACAAAAACAAACACAACAAAACAACAAACACAACAAACAAAACAAACAAAAACAACAACAAAAACAAAACAAAAACAACAAAAACACAACAAACAACAAAAACAAACAACAACAAAACACAAAACAACAACAAACAAAAAACACAAACAACAAAAACAAAACAACAAAACAACAACAAACAACAACAAAACAACAAACAACAAACAACAAACACAACAAACAAACAAAAAACAAAACACAAAACAACAAACAACACAAACACAAACAACACAAAAAACAACAAAACAAACAAACAACAAAAACACAACAAAACAACAAAACAAACAACAAAACAACAAAACACAAAACAACAACAACAAAAACAAAAACACAAACAAACACAAACAACACAAACAACAAACAACAAAAACAAAACAACAAACAAAACAACAAACACAAACAAAAAACAAACAAACAAAACAAAACAACACAAAAAACAAACAAACACAACAAAAAACAACAAAAAACACAAAAACACAAAACAAAAAAACAACAAACAACAAAACACAACAAAAAAACACAAACACAAACAAAACAAAACAAAAACACAACAACAAAACAAAAACAAAACAACAACAAAACAAACAAAACACAACAAAAACACAACAAACAAACAAACAACACAAAAACAAACAAACAAAACAACAAAACAACACACAAACAACAACAAAAAAACAACAAAAACAAACAAAACAAACAAACACAACAAAAACAAACAACAACAAAAACACAAAACAAAACAACAAAAACAAAACAACAACAAACAAAACAAACAAACAAAACAAAACAACAACACAACAAAACAAACAAAAACAAAAACACAAAACAAACAAAACAAAAACAACACAAAACAACACAAACAACAAAAACACACAAACACAAAAACAACAACAAACAAACAACAACAACAAACAACAAACAAACAAAACAAAACAAAAACAACACAAAAACAAAAACAACAAAACACAAAAACAAACAAACAACACAAAACAAAAAAAAACAACACAAACACAACAAACAAAAAACAAAACAAAAACAACACAACAAACAAAAACAAACAACAAAACAACAAAAAACACAAACAACAACACAAAAAACAAACAAACAACAAAAACAAAACAAAACAAACACAACAAAACAACAAACACAAAAACAAACAACACAAACACAACAAAAAAACAACAAAACAAACAACAACAAAACAACAACACAAAAAACACAAAAACAAACAAAACAAACACAACACAAAAACAAACACAACAAACAAACAACAAAAAACAAACAAACACAAAAACAAAAAACAACACAAACAAACACAACAAACAAAACAAAAACAACAACAAAAAACAAACAAAACAACACAAAAACAAACAAACACAACAACAAAACAAAAACACAACAAACACAAAAAACACAACACAAACAACAAACAAAAAACAACAAACAACAAAACAAAACAAACAAACAAAACAAACAAAAACACAAAAACAAAAACAAAAAACAACACAAAAAAAACAACACAAAAACAACAACAAAACACAACAAAAACAAAACAAAAACACAACAAAAAACAACAAAACAACAACAAACACAAACAACAAAAACACAAAACAAACACAAACACAACAAACAAAACAACACAAACAACAAAAAACAAAACAAACAACAAAACAAACAACAAAACAACACAAAAACAAACAACAAAACACAAAAAAACAAAAACAAACAACAAACACAAAAACAAAACAAAACAACAAAACAACAACAAACAAAACACAACAAAAACACAACAAACAACAAAACACAAAACAAAAAACAAACAACACAACAAAACAAAACAAAACAACAAACAACAAACAAACAAAAACAAAAACAACAAAAACAAACAACAACAAAAACAACAAACAAACAACACAACAAACAAACACAAACAACAAAACAACAAACAAAAACAACAAAACAACAAAAACAAACAAAACAAACAAAAAACAACAAAAACACAAAAACAAACAACACAAACACAACAAAAAAACACACAACAACAAACAAACAAAACAAAACAAACAACACAAACACAAACAAACACAAAACAACAAAACACAAACAAAAACAACAACAAAAAACAAAACAAACACAAAACAAAACACAAAACAAACAACAAACACAACAAACACAACAAAAAAACAAAAAAACAAACAAAACAAAACAACACAAACAACAAAAACAACAAAAACAAACAAAAACACAAAAAAACAACAACAACAAAAAACAACAAACAACAAACAACAACAACAAAACACAACAAAACAAAAACAAACAAAAACAAACACAAAAACAACAAAAAACAAAACAAACAACACAAACAAAAAAAACAAACAACAAAAACACAAAAACAAACAACAAAAACAACAACAAAACAAAACAACAAAACAAACAAAACAAACACAAACAAAAACAAACAACAAAAAACAAAACAAACAAACAACAAAAACAACAACAAAACAACAAAACAACAAAACAAACAAAAAAACACAACAACAAAACAAAACAAACAAACAAAAAAAAACACAAACAACACAAACAAAACAACACAAAACAACAACAAAAACAAAACACACAAACAACAACAAAACAAACAAACAACAAAACAACAACACACAAAACAAAAAAACAAACAAAAACAACAACACAAAACAAACAAAACACAACAACAAAAAAAACACAAAACAACAAAACAAAACAAACACAAAAACAAAAACAAACAAACACAACAAAAACACAAACAACAACAAACAACAACAAAACAAACAACACAAAAACAACAAAAAACAAAACACAACAACAAAAAACAAAACACAAACAACAACAACAAAAACAAACACAAAAACAACAAAACACAACAAAACAAAACACACAAACAACAAAAAAACACAACAAAACACAAAAAACAACACAAACAAACAACACAAAAAACAAACAAACAAAAAAACAAAAACAAACAAACACAAACAACAAACACAACAAAAAACAACAACACAAAAACAACAAAAAACAAACAACAAAAAACACAACAAAACAAACAAAAACAAACAACAAAACAAACAAACAAACAAAAACACAACAAACAAAACAAACAAACAAAAACAAAACAAACAACACAAAACAACAAAACAAACACAAAACAAACAAACAACAAACAAACAAACAACAAAAAACAAACACAAACAACAACAAAAAAACACACAAAACAAAAAAACAACAACACAAAAAACACAACAAACAAAACAAACAACAAAAAACAACAAACAAAACAAAAAACAACAAAAACACAAACAAAACAACAAAACAACAACAAAAACAACACAAAACAAACAAACAAAACAACAAACAAACAAAAACAACAAACAACAAACAAAACAAAAAACACAAACAAACACAAAAAAAAACAACACAAAAACAAACAACAAACAACAAACAACAAAACAAACAAAACAAAACAAAACAAACAAACAACAAACAAACAACAAACAAAAACAACAACAACAAAAAACAAAAACACAAAAAAACAACCAAAACAAAAAACAACAAACAACAAAACAAACAACAAACAAAACACAAAAAAACAAACAAAACAAACAAAAACACAACAAAACAACAACAAACACAACAAAACAAAACAAACAAAACAACACAAAACAAACAACACAAAACAAAACAAAAAAACAACAACACAAACAAAAAACAAACAAAACAAACACAAACAAAACAAAACACAAACAAAACAACAAACAACAAAAAAACAAACAACAAAAACAACAAACACAAAAAACAACACAAAACAAAACAAAACAACACAAAACAAACAACAAAAACACAAACAAAAACAACAAAACAAACACACAAAAACAACAACAAAACAAAACACACAAAACAAACACAACAAACAACACAAAACAAACACAAACAAAACAACAAAAACAAACAAAACAAACAAAAACACAAACAAAAAAAACAAACAACAAAACACAAAAACAAAACAACACAACAAAAAACAAAACAACAAACAACAAAACACAAAACAAAAAACAACACAAACAACAACAAAACAAAAAACACAAAAACAAACAAACAAAACAACAACAAAAACAACAAAACAAACAACAACAAACAACAAACACAACACAAACAAAACAAAAACACAAACAACAAACAAACAAACAAACAAAAACAACAAACAAAAACAACAAAACAAACACAAACAAACAAAAAACAACAAAAAACAACACAAAAACACAAACAAACAAACAACAAAACAAACAAAACAAAACAAACAAAAACAACAAACAAAAAAAACACAACAAAACAACAAAACAAAAACAAACAAAAAACACAAAACACAAAAAACAACAAAAACAACAAACAAAACAACAAAAAAACACACAAACAAAAACAACAAACAAACAAAACACAACAAACAAAAACAAAAACAAACACAACAAAAACAAAAAACAACAAAAACAAAACAACAACAAACAAAAAACAAAACAACAAAACAAAAACAAACAACAAAAACAAACAAACACAAAACACAAACAACAAAAAAACAAACAAAACAAAAACAACAAAACAAACAAACACAAAACAACAACAAAAAACAAAAACACAACAAACAAACACAACAAAAAAACAACAACAAAAACACAAACAAAAACAACAAAACAAACAAAAACAAACAAAAACACAAAAAACAAAAACACAAAACAAACAAACAAAACAAAAACAACAAAAAAAAACAAAACAACAAAACACAAAACAAAACAAACAAAAACACAAAACACAAAAAACAACAAACAAAAACACAACAAAACAAAACAAACAACAAAAACAAACAAAAAACAACAAAAACAAACAAAACAAACAAAAAACAAACAAAAACAACAAACAACACAACAACAAAAAACAACAAACAAAAAAAACAAAACAACACAAAACAAAACACAAAAAAACAAACACACAAAAACAAAACAAAAACAAAACAAACAAACAAAAACAAAACAAAAACACAAACAAACAACAAAAAACAAAAACAACAACAAAACAAAACACAAACAAAACAAACAACAAAAAAAAACAACAACAAAAACAAACAAAAACAACAAAAACAAACAACAAAACAACAAACAACAAAACAAACAACACAAAAACACAAAACAACAAAAACAAAACAACAAAAACAACACAAAACAAAAACAAACACAAAAAACAAACAACACACAAAACAACAAAACAAAACAACAAAACAAAAACAAAAAACAAAACAAACAACAAACAAAAACAAACAACAAACAAAACACAAACAAACACAACAAAACAAAACAAAAACAAACACAAACAAAAACAAACAAAACAAAAAAACAAACAACAAACAAAACAACAAAACAAAAACAACAAAAACAACACAAAACAACAAAAACAACAAACAAACAAAAAACAAACACAACAAAAAAAAACAAAACAAAAAACAACACAAAACACAAAAACACAAACAACAAACAACAAACAAAAACAAAAACAAACAAACAACAAAAACACAACAAAACAAAAAACAAACAAAACAAAACAACAAAACAAACAAAAACACAAAACAACAACAAAAAACAAAACAAAAACAACAACACAAACAAACAAAACAAACAACAAAAACAAACAAAAAACAAACAAAAAACAACAACAACAAACAACAAAAAACAAAAACAAACAAAAAACAAAACAACAAAACAAACAAAAACAAAAAACAAAAACAACACAAACAAAACAACAAAAAAAACAACAAAACAAAAACACAAAACAAACACAAAAAACACAAACAAACAAAAACAACAAACAAAACAAAAAACAAAAAACAACAAAACAAACAAACAACAAAAACAAAACAACAACAAAAACAACAAAAAAACAAACAACAACAAAACAAAACAACAAAAACACAAAAACAAAAACAAAAAACAAACAAAAACAAAAAACAAAACAAAAAAACAACAAACAAAACAACACAAACAAAACAAAAACAAAACACAACAAAAAACAAAACAAACAAAACAAAAACAAACAAAAAACAAACAACACAAACAAAAAAACAACAAACACAAAACAAACAAAACAACAAACAAACAAAAAAACACAAAACAAACAAACAACAAAAAAACAACAAAAAAAAACACAAACAACAAAACAAAACACAACAAAACACAAACAAAACAACAAACAAACACAAACAAAACAAACAAAAAACAACAAACAAAAACAACAAAACAAAAACAAAAACAACAAAACAAAACAAAACAACAAAACAAAAACAACAAAAACAACAAAAACAACACAACAAAACAAAAACACAACAAAACAACAACACAAAACAAACAAAAACAAAACAACAAAACAACAAACAAAAACAAAACAAACAAAAACAAAAACACAAACAAACAAACAAACAAAACAAAACAAACAACAAACAACAAAAAAACAAAAACACAACAAACAAAACAAACAAAAAACAAAAACAAAACAACAAAACAAAAACAAACAAACAAAAACAAAACACAAAAACAACAAACACAAAACAAAAACAAAACAAACAAACAAACAAAAACAACAAAACAAAAAAACAAACACAACAAACAAACACAAACAAACAAAACAAACAACAAAACAAACAAACAAAACAAACACAAAAAACAAACAAAACAAACAAAAAACAACAAAACAAAAACAAAACAACACAAAAACAAAACAACAAACAAACACAAACAAAACAACACAAACAAAACACAAACAAACAACAAAAACAACACAACAAAAACAAAACAAAACAAAAAACAACAAAAAACACAAAAACACAACAAAACAAACAAAACAACAAAACACAAACAAACAAACAACAAAACAAACAACAAAAACACAACAAAAACAAAACAAACAAACAACAAAACAAAAAACAACAAACAAAAACAAACACAAAAACAAAACAAACAACAAAACAAACAAAACACAACACAACAAAAACACAAACAAAAAACAACAACAAAACAACAAACACAAAACAAAAAACAAAACAAAACAACAAACACAAAAACAAAACAACAAAAAACAAAACAAAAAACAAAAAACACAACAAAAACAACACACAAAAACAAAAAACAACAAAACACACAACAAACAAACAAACAAAAAACACAACAACACAAAACAAACAAAACAACAAAAACACAAACACAACAAAACAAAAAAACAAACACAAAAACAACACAAAACAACAAAACAAAACAACAAAACACAACAAAAAACAACAAAACACAAACAAAAACAACAAAAACAAACAAAAACAAAAACAAAACAACAAACAAAACAACAAAACAACAACAAAAAACAACAAAACAACACAAAACAAAACAAACAACAAACACAAACAACAAAACAAAACAACAAAAACAAAAAACAAACAAAACAAACAACACAAACAACACAACAAAAACAAACAAACACAAACAACAACAAACAAAACACAAAAAACAAACAACAAACACAAACAACAAACAAACAAAACAACACACAAACAACAAAACAAACAAACAAAACAAACAACAAACAAAACAACACACAAAAACACACAAACACAAACAAACAAAAACAACAAAAACAACAAAAACACAAAACAAACAAAACACAACACAAACAACAAAACACAAAAACAACACAAAACAACAACAAACAACACAAAACAAAAAACAACACAAACAAACAAACAAACAACAAAAAAAAACAACAACAAAACACAACAAACAAAAAACAAAACACAACAACACAAACAAACAAACAAACAACAACAAAAAACAACAAACAAACAACAAAACACAAAACAAAACAAACAACAAAACAAACAAACAAAACACAAAAACACAAAAACAAACAACAAAACACAAACAAAACAACACAAAAACAAAACACAACAAAACACAAAAAACAAACAACACCAACACAACAAACAACAACAAAAACACAAAACACAAACAACAAAACAACAAAAACAACAAAAACACA
Organism: Pseudopleuronectes americanus; assembly: GCA_038501795.1. Lineage (NCBI taxonomy): Eukaryota > Metazoa > Chordata > Actinopteri > Pleuronectiformes > Pleuronectidae > Pseudopleuronectes > Pseudopleuronectes americanus. The sequence continues at coordinate 31,459 of JBAMIH010000160.1, forward strand.
AAACAAACAAAACAACACAAACAAAACAAAAACACAACACAAAAACAACAAAAACAAACAACACAAAACAAAAACAAAACACAAACAAAACACAAACAACAAAAAACAAAACAAAACAACACAACAAACAACAAACACAACAAAAACAACAAAACAACAAACAAAACAAACAAAACAACAACAAAAAAACAACAACAAACAAAAAAACAAAACAACAACACAAACAAACAACAAAAACAACAAAACCAAACAAACAAACACACAAAACACAAACAACAACAAAAACAAACAAACACAAAACACAAAAACAACACAAAAAACAAACAACAAAACAACAAAAACACAAACACAACAACACAAAAACAAAAAACAAACAACAAAACAAACAACAACAAAAAAACACAACAAACAGCACAACACAACACACTCACAAACAACAAACAAAAACACAACAACAAAACATAAAACAACACAACATCAAACACACAAAAAACACAACACAAAACAACACAACACACAATCACACACAACACTCACCACACAAAACACACAAACAAACAAACACAACAAAGACAACAAACACACAACACACACATCACAACACAAAAATCACACAAACAACAAACACACAAAACAAAAAAACACACACACAACACAACACAAACACAACACAAACAACCAAACAAAAAACAACAAACAACACAAAACACAAACAAAACAATTCACACAACACAAACACAACAAAAAACAAAAACAAACAAAACAACAACAAACAAACACACAAAACACCAACACAACACAAAACAACCAAACCAACAAAAATCACATCACAAAACCAACAAACACACACACAATAAAACCAACAAAAAACAAACAAACAAAAAAACAAAACAAACACCAAAACACACACCACACAAAAAATACACTAAAACAAAAACAACAACACAACAAACATAAACACAACACACACAACAACACACACATACAACAAAACAACAACATAACACAACAAACAAAAACAAAAACACACAACAACCAAAAAACACAAAGCAACAAAAAACACAAAACACAAAAACACAACAAATCACAAACACAAACATACACAAAAAACACAACACAACAACACAAACACATCACACACACACACAAACAAACACAAAACACACAAAACCAAATCAAAACAACAACACAGAACAACCACATAAAAAAAAAATCACCCACAATCAACAACGACCAACTACACCACAGACAAACAATCACACATCACCACAAGCAACAACAATCAATCACAACACACAAAAACATCAACACAAACACACAAGACACACGAAATCACACCATCATATCAATCCACCCCAACACATCACATATCAATACACACACTCACACAAATCACAAACATCAACAATCAAACACACAACAACACATCACAACGAACACACACAATCACATCAATCACTAACACACAATCACAAAACAACAAGAGATCACACCACCAACAACACAAACACTCACAGCAACACACCAAACATCACAACAAATCACACACAAAAAATCAAAAGCAGCAATCACAATCGACACTCAAACAATCACACACATCAACACCAACACAGAAGCAAACACCACACAATCAACACAAAAACACATCACATACAAACAAACCAAACACATCAAAACACAACACACACACACACACATCCAACAACACACACAACACGCACAACACAACCATAAACACACACAACATCACACACCACAACAGTCACAACACAATCAACAAACCCAAACACACAGAATCCCACACACAACACAAACACACAACAACACAACAACTACACATCAAGAACAACAAAGCAACCACACACACATACATCAATCAGAAACACCAAGCATCCAAACACACACAGAAGCACAAAACACACAACCACACACACCCACCACACAACATCACACACACAACACACAACACACAACAAAACACACAACACACAACAAACACAATACAACTACAACTTCACACACAACAAACAACAACACACAATCCACACAAAACAACACACAAAACAACAGACCAAATACACACATCAACCAAACAAACAACGACATCAAAACAAACAAATCAAACAATCACACACAATCACAAAACAACAGACACAACACACACACACACAATCAATCAAATCAACAAAACCATCACACAACAACAATCAACACATCAAACACACACAGACAACACAAACACAACACTCATCACATCAAAAGACCACACAAACAACTCAACACAAACATCACAACAGTCCAAACACCAGCACAAACAAATCACCACACAACACACACACAGTCACACAAAAACAACAAGACTACAATCAATACACAGAACACACACAAGATCGAAACCAATCATCAACAAACAACAGCAACACACCACAAACAACAAAACAAAAATCACACACAATCACATCAAAATCACACACACTCAGCACACAACAAACAAGACACAAATCACACAACATACACAACACACACACAACAAACATCAAAAACACAACACAATCACAGCACATTCAATCACACAACCACATCAGAATAACAACAAAACAACCACACAAACAATCACAATCACACAAACACCAACCACACATCACAACAAAACACACACACACACACACTCCACCACACAAACACACAAAATCACACTCACACAGACACAACATGCACATCAACACACTCACACGCAACACCAAACACACACACAAATCCAACAACAATCACCCAACAAAAAAACAAAACACACTAAACACATCACACACAACATCACACCAACACACTAACACACAAACACACAACACACACACAAACAGCATCACACACACAACACACACAAACAACCACAAACACAAACACACAATCGAACCACACAACACAACAACATCAAACACACACACACACATCAAAACACACAACAAGCAACAGCACAACACCACACATTCACAAAGAATCAATCCAACAAACACAACACACACACACACAGAACAAACAATCAACACAACACCAACACACAACAGACATCAATCACACAAAGAAAGCACAGCCAACAACACCATTCACAACACACACACAACACACATCATCAAATCAACACACACACACACAACATCACACACATCGACACACAACAAACAACACAACACCCACACACAACACAATCACAGCAACAACACACATCACAAACAAACATCCACAACACACACAACACACTCACCAACAAACACCACAACAAAACGACACAATCACACAATCAACAACAAGCATCACACAACACATCCACCCAACACACACAACACACACAACAGCAAACAATCAACAACCCACACCTCACACACACACACACAACACAAACAATTCATCACACAACACATCAAACACACAACACAGACAGCACAGAGCATCACACACAAACTCAACAAACAACACACACAACACAAAACACAACACACACAACAAAACCACAATCACACACAACACAACATACAACACGACAACACAAGCACAAGCACAAAACACCACACACACAACATCCAGCAACATCATCAACATCAACAACACCCAAAAACAGAAAACATCATAACACATCACATACAAACACAACACAAATCTCAATAATCCAAAACAAACACATCACACACACATCAACACACACACACACACAAAATCTACACACAACATATACAAACAAAAAACCTCACACACACACATCACACAACACAATCACACACACAAAACACACGACAGCCACACCTAATACCACAACAACAACCAATCACACACAAAACACATCACACACACAATCAACACAATCAAACAAATCCAACACCCATCAACACACAAAAAATCAACACAACACAAACACACAATACAACAAAACACAAACAGCCAACACACACACACATCACAAACCACAATCACACAACACACCACACACAACCACACACAACAACACAAACACGAACAACCACACAGAGCACATCACAAACAGAACTACACAAACACACATCACACACAACCACACAAATCACACACACAAACAACAACACCACACAACACACAACACACATCACACACACAAATCACACACACCTACACACAAACAGACACACAACAAAACACAACACACACAACACAACAACAAACACAAACACACAGACACATCACAATCACACACACACACACACACACATCACAAAAACACACACCAGCACACACAAACACCTCAACGACACACATCACACAACACAACAAACACACACACACAACTAACAACAACATCACACACACACACATCACCACAAACACACCCAACACAACAATGCACAATCACACACACACACAATCAAAACAACAAACATTCACAACACACCATCAACCACACAAGCAACACACAGCAAACTAAAACAACACATAAACAACGACAACACAAAACACAACACACAACTCACAAAACAATAACACAACACACACGACACAACACACCATCATCAAAAACACACACACACACACACACAAAAGCCATACCACACAACAAATCACAACACACACATCACACAAGCACAACACAGCACACACATCGAATAACACACACACATCACACATTCACAACATCACACCACAAAACACAAACACCACACACACAAAACGAACAACAAAAGCACTATCAACATACACACAACGACACACAACACATCACAACAACATGACATCAACAACCAACAACCACAAACACAAACAACACACTCACAAACACACACACACAAAACCACATACAACTACATCACACAAAACACACACACCAACCAACAACACACACAACAGACAAAAGCAACAACACACACAACACTCAACACACACAGACACACACACCACACAAAACAAACACATCACAACACACACAACAACCAAAACCGAACACACACACATCAACATCAACAACACAACAAACGACACAACATCACACACACAAACACACACACAAGCATCATACATCACACCACATCACACACACACACACAACACAAGCAACCAACAGACACAACACTCATCAAATACAACACAAACATCACACAACAAACACACAAATCACCAAAAACAAACAACAACACAAACACACAAACAATCATCACAATCAACAACACACACATAAACAAACAACAAAACACAAACAACACAAAACAACACAAACAAAACACATCAACACACAACACACAAACCACAAACACCACAACACAAACAACAAGCACAACACAATCACAACACACAACTCAAAAACACATCACAAACATCAACAAACACAACACAAACAAAACAACAACAAACAAACACAAACAAACAACACAACAAACAAACACAACAACAAACCAACACATCAAACACAACACAAACACAATCACACTCAAACAAAACACACACAACACAAAACAACAACACACAAACAACAACAACACAATCACACAACATACAACACACAACAACACAACACACAACAAAAAACACACACCAAACAAACACACACAAAACAAAACACAACAACACACAACAATCAACACAAAACAAAAGTCAACACACACACAAACACAGCAACAACAAAAACACACACAACAACACACAACAAAACACAAAAACACACAACCACAAAAAAACACACAAAAACAACACACAAAACACAACAACACAAACAATCAAAAAACAACATCAAACAAACACAAACAAACAAACACAACACAAACACACACACACACATCAACAAACACAATACACAAAACAAAAAACAAAACACATCAAAACACACAACAACACAAACAATCAAATAAACAACACCACAACACAAACACACAACAAACAACAAAAACAACACAACAAATAAACACAAAACAAAATCAAAACAAAACAACACAACTCAAACACAAAAAACAACAACAAAAAATCAAACACACATCACAAAACAATAACACAAACCACAACAAATCAACACACAAACAAAACAAACAACAAACAAAACAAACAACACAAAAACAAACAACAAAAACAAAACACAAAAACAAACAACAAACAACAAACACAACAAAAACACAAAAAACAACAACAAACAAAAACAAACACAAAAACAAAACAACAAACAAAAAACAACACAAAACAAAACAAACACACAAAACAAAACACACAAAAACAAACAAACACAAAACAAAACAACAAACAACAAACAAACAAAAAACACAAAAACACACAAACAAACAAAACAAAACAACAAAACAAACAAAAAACACAACAAACACAAAACAAACACACAACACAAAAAACAACAAAAAACAAAACAAACAAAAACACAACACAAAAACAAACAAACAACACAAACAAACACAAAACAAAAAACAAACAAAAAACAACAAACAAAAACACAAAACAAAACACAACAAAAACAACAAACAACAACACAAACAAAAACAACAACAACACAAACAACAAAACAAACAACAAAACAAAAAACAACACAAAAAACAACAAACAAACAACAAAAAACAAACAAAAACAACAACAAACACAAAACAACAAACACACAAACAAACAACAACACAAAAAACAACAACAAAAAACAACAAAACAACACACAAACAAAAACACAAACAAAACAAAACAAACAAACAAAACAAACAAACAACACAAACAAAACAACAACAAAAACAACAAAACAAACACAAACACAAAAACAAAACAAACAACAAAAAACACAACAAACAAAAAAAACACAAAACAACAAAAACAAAAACAAACACACAAACAAAACAACAAACAAAACAAACAACAACACAACAAACAAAACAAAACAACAAAACAAAAACACAAACAAACAACAACAAAACAACAAACAACACAAACAAAACAAACAACAAAACAACAAACAAAAACAACACAACAAACAAACAAACAACACAAACAAAAACAAACAACAAAACAAAACAAACAAACAACAAACAAAACACAAACACAACAAAACAAACAACAAACAAAACAACAAACAACAAAACACAAAAAAACAAAACACAAACAACACAAACAAAAAACAACACAAAACAAAAAACAACAAAAACAACAAACAACACACAAAAAACAACAAAAACAAACAAACAAAACAAAAACAAACAAAACAAAACAACAACAACAAACACAACAAAACAAAACAAACAAAACACAACAACAAAAACAAAACAACAAACACAAACAAACACAAAACAAACAAACAACAAACACAAAAAAACAAACAAAACAACAAACAAAACAAAAACAACAAAACAAACAAAACAAAAAACAACACAAAAAACAAAACAAAACACAACAAAACAAAAACAACAAACAACACAAACAAAACACAAACACAACAAAACAAAACAACAAAAACAAACAACACAACAAAACACAAAAACAAACAAACAAAAACAAAACAAACAAACAAACACAAAACAACAAAACAAACAAAACAACAACACAAAAAACAAAAACAAACAAAACAACAACACAAAAAACAAACAACAACAAACAAAAACAACACAAAACAAACACAAAACAACAAACAACACAAACAAAACAAACAAACAAAAACAACAAAACAAACAAAACAACAAACAACAAACAAACAAAAACAAACACAACAAAACAAAAACAAACAAAAAACAAACAAACAAAAACAACAAAACAAAAAACACAAACAACAACACAACAACAAAAACAAACACAAAAACAACAAACAACACAACAACAAAACAACAAACAACAAAAAACACAAAACAAAACAAACAACAAACAACACAAAACAACAACAAACAAACAACAAAAACAAAACAACAACAACAAAAACAAAACAAAAACAACAAACAAACAAAAACACACAAAACACAACAAAAACAACAAACAACAACAAAAACAAAAACAACAAAAACACAAACAAAACACAACAAAAACAAACAAACAACACAAAAACAAAACAACAAAACAAACAACAACAAAACACAAACAACAACAAACAAAAACACAAAAACAACAAAACAACACAAAACAACACAAACAAACAAACAAAACAAACAACAAAAAACAAAACAACAAACAACAAAACAAAACAAACAACAACAACAAACAAAAACAAACACAAAAAACACAAACAAACAAAACACAAAAAACAAAACAACAAACAAAAAACAACACACAAACAAAAAACACAAAAACACAAACAACAACACAAACAACAACAAAACACAAAACAACAAAACAAAACACACAAAACAACACAAAACAACACAAACACAACAAAAAACAACAAACAACAAAACAAACACAAAAACAAACAACAAAACAAAAACAAAACAAAAACAACAAACAAACACAAACAAAAACAAACACAAACACAAAAAACACAACAAAAACAACAACAAAAAAACAACAAAAAACAACACAAACACAACAAAACAAACAAAACAAACACACAAAAACACAAAAACAAAACAAACAACAAACAACAAAAAACAACAAACAACAAAAAAACACAAACAACAACAAAAACAAACAAAAAACAAACACAAAAAACAACAAAAACAAACAACAAACACAACAAAAACAAACAAAACAACAAAACAACACAAAACAAAACACAACAAACAAACAAACACAAAAAAACACAAAACAAAAAACAACAAACAACAAAACAACAACAAAACAAAAAAACAAACACAAAAACACAACAACAACAAAACAAACAACAACAAAACAAACAACAAAAACAACAAAAACACAACAAAAACAAACAAAACAAAAAACAAAACAAAACACAAACAACACAACAAAAACAAAACAAACACAAAAAACAAAAACAACAAAACAACAAAAAACAAAACAAACAACAAAACAAAAACACAACAACAAACACAACAACAAAACAAACAAACAAAACAACACAACAAACAACAAAAACAAAAAACAACACAACAAACAAAAACAAAACAAAACACAAACAAAACACAACAAAAACACAAACAACAAAAAACAAACAAAACACAAACAACAAAAACAACACAAACAAACAAACAACACAAAAACAAAACAACAAACAAAACAAACAAAAAAACACAACAACAAAAACAAACAACACAAAACAAAACAAACAACAAAACAACACAAAAAACAAACAAACAACAAACAAAAAACAAAAAACAAACAAACACAAAACACAAAAAACAACAACAAACACAAAACAAAAAAACAACAACAAAAACAACAAACAAACAAAAACAACAAACAAAAAACACAAAACAAACACAAAACAAACAACAAAACAAACACAAACACAACAAACAACAAACAAAACACAAACAACAAACACAAAAACAAACAAAAACAACAAACACAAACAACAAAAACACAACAAACACAACACAAAACAAAAACAAAACAACAAAACAACAAACACAAAAAAACAACACAACAAACAACAAAAAACAAAACAAACAAAAAACACAAACACAAAACAACAACAAAAACAACAAAAACAAAAAAACAACAAAACAAAACAAAACACAAACAACAAAAACAAACAACAAAACAACAAACACAAAACAAACAAAACAACAAACACAAAAAACAACAAAAACAAACAACAAACAACAAAAACAACAACAAACACAAAACAACAAACAAAACAAAAAACAACAAACAACAACACAAAAAACAAACAACAAAACAAAACAAAAAACAAAAAACAACAAACACAAAAAAAAACAACAACAAAACACAACAAACAACAACAAAACAAAACACAACAAAAAACAACAAAACAAAACAACACAAACAAAAAACAAAAAAAAACACAAAAACAAAAACAACAAACAAAAACACAAACAACAACAAACAAAAAAACAAACAAACAACAAAAAACAAACAAAAACAAAAACAACAAAACAAACAAAAACAAACAAACACACAAAACAACAAAAAACAAACAACAACAAAACAAACAAAACAACAAAAACAAAAACAAACAAAAACACAAAAACAAAACAAACAAACAAAACAACACAAAACAAACAACAACAAAAACACAACACAACAAAACAAAACAAAACACAACAAAAACAAACAAACACAAAACAAACACAAACAAAACACAAAAAACACAAACAAAACAACAAACAAACACAAAACAACAACAACACAACACAAAAAACACAAACAAACAAAAAACAAACAAAACAACAAACAAAAACACAAACAACAAAAACAACACAAACAAACAAACAACAACAAAACAACAAACAACAAACAACAACACAAAAACAACAAAACACAACAACAAACAAAAACAACAAACAAAACAAAAACAACAAACAAAACACAAACAACAAAAAACAACAAAACACAAACAAAAACAACAAACAACACAACAAACAAACAAAACAAAAAACACAAACAAAACAAACAAACACAACAAACAAAACACAACAAAACAACAAAAACACAACAAAAACAAAAAAACAAACAAAACAACACAAAAACACAAACAAACACAACACAAAACAACAACAAAACAAACAACAAACACAACAAAACAACAAACAAACAACACAACAAAACAAAAACAACAAAACAAACAACAACAAAAAACAAAACAAACAAAAAACAAACAAAACAACAAACACAAACAACAAAAACAACAACACAAACAACAAACAAAAAAACAAACAACACAAAACAACAAACAAAACAACAAACAAAAACACAAACACAAAAAAACAAACACAAACAAAAACAACAAACAAAACAAACAAAACAAACAAAAACAACAAACAAACACAAAAAACAAACACAACAAACAACAAAAACAAACACAAAACAAAACAACAAAACAAAAAAAAACACAAAACACAAACAACAAAACACAACAAAAAACACAACAACAAACAAACACAAAACAACAAACAAAAACACAACAAACAAACACAAAAAACAACACAAAAACAAAACAAACAAACAACAAAACAACAACAAACAAAACAACAAAAACAACAAAAACAAAAAAACAAACAAACAAAAAACACAAACAAAAAAACAAACAAACAACAAAAAAACACAAAACAAACAAAACAACAAACAAAAAAACAAACAACAAAACAAAACAAACACAACAAAAAACAAACAAAACAACACAACACAAAAAACAACACACAAACAAAACAACAAAAAACAACAAAAAACAAACAACAAAAAACAAAACAAACACAAAAAACAAAACAAACACAAAACAAACAACAAAACACAAACAAAACAAAAAAAAACAAACAACAAAACAACAAAACAAACACAAAACAAACAACAAAAAACAACAAAACAACAAACAAAACAAACAAACAACAAACAACACAAAACAAAACACAACAAAACACAAACAAACAAAACAACAAAACAACAAAACACACAAAAAAACACAAACACAAAAACAACAAAACAACACAAAAACAACAACAAAACAAAACACAAAACAAACAACACAAAACAACAAAACAAACAACAAAACAAACAAAACAACAAAAAACAAAAACAAACAAACAACAACACAAACAACAAAACAAACACAAACAACAAACAAACAAAAACAAACAACACAAACAAAACAAACACAAACAACAACAAACAAAAAACAACAACACAAAAACAAAAAACACAACAAAAAAACAACAACAAAACAAACAACAAAAACAAAAACAACAACAAAAACAAACAACAAACACAACAAACAAAACAAAACAACACAAAACACACAAAACAACAACAAACAAAACAAAAACAAACAAAAAACAACACAAAAAACAACAACACAAAAAAACAAACACAAAAACAACAAACAACAAAACAACACAACAAAACAACAAACAACAAACAACAACAACAAACAAAACAAAAACAACACAAAAACAACAACAAAACAACAAACAACAAAAACAAAACAAAACAAACACAAAAAACAAAACAACAAAACAAACAACACAAAACACAAACAAAACAAACAAAACAAAAACACAAACAACAACAACAAAAAACAAAACAAAACAACAACAACACAAAAAACAACAACACAAAACAACAAACAAACAAAAACAACAAAAACAACAAACAAAACAAACAAAACACAAACACAAAAAAACAAACAAAAAACAAACAACAAACACAAAAACACACAAAAACAAAAAAACAACACAACAACAAAACACAAAACAAACAACAACAAACACAAAAACAACAAACAAAACACAAACAAAACAACAAAACAAACAAAACAAACACAAACAAAACAACAAACAACAACAAAAAACAACACAACACAACAACACAAACAACAAAAACAACAAACAAAACAAACAAAACAACACAAAAACAAACAAAACACAAAAAACAAAACACAACAAACAAAAACAACACAAACAACAAAACAACAACAAAACACACAACAAACAAAAAAACAACACAAAACAAACAAACACAAACAAACACAAACAAAAACAACAAAAACAACAAACACAAAACAACAAAAAACAAACAAACAACAACAACAAAACAACAAACAAAAAAACACAAACAACACAAACAACAAACACAAACAAAAACAACAACAACAAAAAACAACAAAACAACAAAACAAAAACAAACACACAACAAACAACACAAAAAACAAACAACACAAACAAACAAACACAAAAACAAACAACAAACAAAAAAAACAACAAACAAAACAACAACACAAAAACAAACAAAACAACAAAAAAAACAAAACAACAAAAACAAAACAAACAAAACAACAACACAAACAAAAAAACAACAAAACAACACAAAACAAAAACAAACAACAAAACAAAAACAAACAACACAACAAACAAAAACACAACAAAACAAAAAAAACAACAACAAACAACAAAACAAACAACAAAAACAACAACAAAAACAAACAACAAAACACAAAACAAACAAAAACAACAAAACACAACAAAACAAAACAAAAACAACAAACAAACAAACAAAACAAAAACAACAAACAAAAACAAACACAAACAAAAAAACAAAAACAACAAACAAAAACAACAAAAACACAACAAAAACAACAAACAAACAAACAAAAACAAAAACAAACAACAAAACAAAACACAACACAAAACAACAAACAACAAACACAAAAACAAAAACAAAACACAACAACAAAACAAAACACAAACAACACAAAAACAAACAAAACACAAACAACAAAAAACAAAAACAAAACAAACACAAACAACACAAAAACACAAACAAAAAACAAAACAACACAAAAAACAAAAACACAAACAAAACAAACAACACAAACAAACAACAAAACAAACAAAACAAAAACACAAAACACAACAAAAACAACACAAACAACAAACAACAAAAAACAAAACAAAAAAACAACAAACAACAAACACAAACAACACACAAAACAAAACAAACAAACAACAACAAAACAAAAAACACAACAAAACAAACAAACAACAAACAAACAACAAAAACAAAACAAAAAACAACAAAACAACAACACAAAAAACAACAAACACAACAAAAAACAAACACAACAAAACAAACAACAAAAACACAAAAAACAAAACAACAAACAAAACAACAAAAACAACACAAACAAAAAACAAACAAACAACAACAAAACAACAACAAAACAACAAACAACAAACAAACAACAACAAAACACAAACAAAAAACAAACACAAAACAAACAAACAACACAAAAAACAACAACACAAAAAACAAACAAACAACAAACAAAACAAAAACAACAACAAAAACACAAAACAACAAAAACAAAACAACAAACACAACACAAAAACAAAACAAAACAAAACAAAAACAACAACAACAAACACAAAAACAACAAAACAACAACAACAAAACAAACAAAACAAAAACAAACAACAAACAAAACAACACAAAAAAAACAACAAACAAAACAACAAACACAAACAACACAAAAAACAAAACAAAACAAAAAACAAACAACAAAACAAAACAAAACAAACACAACAAACACAAAAACAACAACAAAACACAAACAACACAAACAACAACAAAACAAAAAACAACACAAACAACAACAAAACAACAAACAACAAACACAAACAAACAACACAAAACAACAAAAAACAAACAAAAACACAAACACAACAACAAAACAACAACAAACACAAACAAAACAAAAAACAACAACAAACACAAAAACAAACAAACACAAAACAAAACACAAAACAAACACAAAAACACAAAAACAAACAACACAACAAACAAACAAAAACAAACAAAACAAACAAACACAACAAAAAACAAACAACACAAAACAACAAACAAACAAAACACAACAAACACAAACAAAACAAAAACAACAAAACAACAAACACAACAAAAACAAAACAAACAAAAACACAAAACAACAAAACAAACAACAAAAACAAACAAACAAAAACAAACAACAAACACAACAAAACAAACAAACAAAAACACAACACAAACAAAAAAACAAAACAAACACAAAACAAAACAAAACAAAACACAACAAAAACAACAACAAAAACACAAAACAAACAAACAACAAAAAACAAAACAAAACAACAAAACAAACAACACAAACACAAAAACAAAACAAACAAACACAAACAAAAACAAACAAACAAACAACAAAACAACACAAACAAACAAACAACAAAAACACAACAACAAACAAAACAACAAAACAAAACAACAACAAACAAAACACAAAAACAACACAAACAACAACAAAACAACACAAACACAAACAACACAAAACAAACAAACAAAACAAAAACACAACAAACACAAAACAACAAACAACAAACAAAAACAAACAAAAACAAACAACAAAAACAAAAAACAACAACAAAACACAACACAAACACAAAACAACAAACACAAAAACAAACACAACAAACACAAACAACAAAAACAACAAACAACAACAAACAAAACACAAAACAAACAACAAACACAACAAACAAACACAACAAACAAAAACAACACAACAACAAAACAACAACACAACAAACACAAACAACAAACAAAACAAACAACAAACAACAAAAACAAAAACAACAACACAACAAACACAAAACAACAAACACAAACAACACAAAAACAAAAACAACAAACACAAAAACAACAACAACACAAAACAAACAACAAAAAACACAAAACAAACACAACAAACACACAAACACAAAACAACAAAAAAACACAACAAACAAAACAAACAACACAAACAAACACAAAACAAAACAAACAAAAAAACACAAACAACAAACAACAAACAAAACAAACACAACAACAAACAAAAAACAACAAACAACAAAACAAACAACAAAAACACAAAACAAAACAAACAACAAAACAACACAACAACAAACAAAACAAAACAACAAACAAAAACACAACAACAAAAAACAAACAACAAACACAAAACAAACAAAAACAAAACACAAACAAAACAACAAAAACAAACAAAAAACAAAAACAAACAACAAACAAACAACACAAAACAAACAACAACAAACAAACAAAACACAAACAACAAACAACAAACACAAAAACAAACAACAACAAACACAAAAAACAACACAAAAAACACAAACAAACAAAACAACAACACAAAACACAACAAACACACAAAAACAACACAACAAACACAAAAAACAACAAAACAAAACAACAACAAAACAACAAACAAAACAACAACAAACAACAAACAACAACACAAACAAAACAAAACAACAACAAACAACACAAAACAACACAAACAAACAAAAAACAACACAAAACAACACAACAAACACAAAACAAACAAAAACAAAACAACAAAAACACAACAAACAACAAACAAACAAACAAAACACACAAAACAAACAACAAACACAAACAACACAAACAAAAAAACACAAACACAACAAAAAACAACAAACAAACACAAACAACACAAAAACAAACAACAAACAAAACACAACAAAACAAACAAAACAACAAAACAACAAACAACACAACAAACAACAAACACAACAAAAAACAACAAAACAAACAACACAAAACAAACAAAACAAAAACAAACAAAACAAAACAACAAACACACAACACAAAACAACAAAACAACAAAAACACAAAACAACAACAAAAAACAAAACAAACACAACAAAACAAAAACAAACACAACAAAACAAAAACAACAACAAACAACAAAAACAAACAAAAACAAAAACAAAACAACAAAAACAAACAAAAACAAACAAAACAACACAAAACAAACAAAAAACAAAACAAACACAACAAACAAAACAAACAACAAAACAAAAACAAACAAAACAAAACAAACAACAAAAAACAAACAACACAAAAACAAACAACAAAAAAACAACAAACAAAAACAAACAAAACAACAAAAACAACAAAACAACAACAAACAAAACAAAACAAAAAACAACAAACAACAACAAACAAAACAAACAAAACAAAAAACAACAAAACAAACAAAAAAACAAAACAAACAACAAAACAAACAAAAAACAACAAAAACAAACAAAACAAAACAAAACAACAAAAACAACAAAAAAACAACAAAAACAAAACAAACAACAAAACAACAAAACAACAAAAACAAAAAACAACACAAAACAAACAACAAAAACAAACAACACAACAACAAACACAAAAACAAAAAAAACAAAACACAAACAAAACAACAAAAAACAAAACAAAAACAAACAACAAAACAAAAACAAACAAAACAAACAAACAAAAAACAAAACACAAAACAAAACACAACAAAAAACAAAAAACAAAACAAAAAACAAAAACAACACAAAACAAAAAACAAAACAAACAACAAAACAACAAAAAAACAAAACAAAACACAAAACAAAAACAACACAAAACAACAAAAAACAAAACAAACACACAAACAAAAACAAACAACAAAAAAACAAAACACAAACAAACAACAAAACACAAAAACAAAACAAAAACAAACAAAACAAAAAAACAAACAACACAAAACAACAACAAAAACAAAACAACAAACACACAAAACAAAACAACAAAAAACACAAACAAACAAAAACAAAAAAAACAAACAAACAAAAACAAACAACAAACAAAAACAAAACAACAAAAAAACACAAAACAAAAACAACAACAAACAAAAAACAAACAAACAACAAAACAAACAAACAACAAACACAAAACAAAAAAACAAACAACAAAACAAAAAAACAACAAACAAAAACAACAAACAAAACAAACAAAACACAACAAAACAAACAAAACAAAAAACAAACAAAACAAACAACAAACAAAAACACAAACAAAAACAACAAAACAACAAAAAACACAAAAAACAAACACAAAAACAACACAAACAAAAACAAAACAAACAAAAACAAACAAAACAACAAAAACAAACAAACAACAAACAAAAAAACAACAACAAAAAACAAACAAACAAACACAAACAACAAAACACAACAAAACAACAAACAAAAAAACAACACAAAAAACAAACAAAAAACACAAACAAAACAACAAACAAAACAAAACAAACAAAAACAAACAAAACAAAAACACACAAAACAACAAAAAACAAAAAACAAAAACAACAACAAAAACAACAAACAAAACAAAAACAACAAAAAAACACAAACAAAACAACAAACACACAAACAAAACAAACAACAAACAAAACACAAAAACAAACAAAACAAACAAACAAAAACAACAAAAACAACAAACAACAAAACACAAAAAAACAAACAAAAACAAACAACAAAACAACAACACAAAACAAACAACAAAAAACAACACAAAACAAACAACAAACAAAAAACAAACAAACAACAAAACAAAAAACAAACAAAACAAAAACAAAACAAAACAACAAACAACAAAACAAACAACAACAAACAAACAAAAAACAAAACAACAAAAAACAAACAACAAAAACAACAACAAACAACAAAAACAACACAACAAAAAACAACAAAACAAAAACAAAACAAACAAAAACAAAAAAACAACACAAAACACAACAAAAAAACACAAAAAAAACAACAAACAAAAACAAAAACAACAAACACAAACAAAAACAAAACAACAACAAAAAACAAAAACAACAAACAAAACAAACAAAAAACAACACAAAAACAACAAACAAAACAAAACAACAAACAACAACAAAAACAACAAACAAACAAAAAAACACAAAACAAACAAAACAAACAACAAAAACAACAAACAAAACAACAAAACAACAAACACAAAAAACAAAACACAAAAACAAACAAAAACAAAACAACAAACAACAAAACAAAACACAAAAAAACAACAACAAACAAAAACAACAAACAACAAACAACAAAACACAAAAACAACAAAAAAAACAAAAC
>JBAMIH010000160.1:57500-63000 GCA_038501795.1 Pseudopleuronectes americanus
AACACAACACAACTACACACACAAATCAAAACAACAACAACAAACAACAAACAACACAAAAACTCAACAAACACACAAACATCAACACACAACACAAAACAAACAACCAAACACAAATCAAATCCACCAACAAACAAAACCAAACAATCAACACATCAACAACAACACAACACAAAAACACAAAAACAACAACAATAACACACAAACACACATACACAAACAACAAAAAACACAAAACACAACAACACCAACAAAACAAACAACCAACACACAAACACACACAAAATAACAAACACCACAACACATCAACAAAAGCAAACACAAATCAACACAACAAAAACCAAACAAACAAACACACAACCAAAACACACACACAACAAAAACAACACAAAACAATACAAATCAAAAACACAAAACAAACAAAACACAAACCAAAACACAAACACACAAACCAACACAACAAACACAACACCCAACAAAACACACAACACAAAACAACCAAAACAACACAACACAAACAACACAAACACACAACAACAACACACAAAGACAAACAACAACCACAACACAAACAAATCAAACACAAACAAAAACCACAACAACCAAAACAATCACACAACAACACAAAACACAAAACACACCACAACACAAAAACAACAAACAACAAACAAAACAACACAACCATCAAAACAACAAACAAACACAACCAAAAACAACCCAACAAACACACAACACAAAAACACACACAAACAAATCAACACAAACACACAACCCAACACACCAAAAATACAAACCACAAACAAAACACAAACACAACACAACACCACAAACCAAACAACACCACATCAAAACAAAACACAACCACAAAACACAAAACAACCAAACAAACACACACACAACACACCAACACATCAACACAAAACCAACAACAACCAAACAAACACAACCAAACCACTCAACACCAAACACAAACAAACACCACACAAACCAATCACAAACACAACCAAAAACTCAACACACCAAACCACAAAACAACAACCACAAACAAAAACTCAAAACCACCACACAACTCACAAAACACTCAACAAAAACATACAAAAAACAAACCACAACAACACAAAACACAAACACAACAACACAACCACCAAACAACAACAACAAAAACAAACAAAAGCAAAACCAAAACACACAAACAAACCAAACACAAGACAAACCAACCAAAAAACAAAATAACATCAACACAAAACACAACCACCAACAAAACACAAACACAAATCCAAATCAAACAAATAACACCAACAAACACACAACAAAACACAAACAACAACAACCAACCAAACAACACCACAAAAACAAAACACAAAAAACACACAACCAACAACAAACACAAACAACCAACAAAAACAAAACAACAACCAAAAACAAACAACACCAACAAAACAACACACACACAAACAACACACTACAAACACAAAAAAACAAACAAAACCAAAACATCACAACAAAAACAACAAAACACCACAAACACAAAACCACACACAACAAAACACAAACAACACAACAACCAAACACAACAAAAACACAATACACAAAACCAAACCAATCAAATACCCAACACCAACACAACAATAACACACAAACAACACAAACACCCACCCAATACAACAAACATCAACACAAAACAAACAACCAAAAAACACCACACAAACAAAAACAACAACAACAAACACAAACAAACACAACACACAACACAAACCAAAACCACCACCAAACAAAACAAAACACACAAAACCAAACACACCCACAAAAACACCAAAGAAACAAAACAACAAAAACACACCAAACAACAACACACACCACACAACAAAACACAATCCAACAAAACAACCACATCAAACACAAAACCATACAACAACAAAACACAATCAACCAAAAGACACACAAACAACAAAAACAACAAACAAACACCAATCAACAACAAAACCACAAACCACACACACAACCAAAACATCAAACAGACAAACCACACAAAAACACGATCACACCAAAAAACCAAACAACACAACAAAAAAGCACAACACAAAACAACAAACCACACAAAACAAACACAACACAAACCAACAACAAAAACCACACACAACAAACAACAACACACACACAACACAAAAACAACAAAACACCAACACACAAAAACACAAACACAACACACAAACCACAACACAAAAACAACATCAACACCAAACAACCAACACACAACATCAACCAAACAACCAACCACACAAACACCACAAAAAACAACCAACCAACCAAAACCCAACACACACAACAATAAAACACACACACACAACCCAACAAAGCACACACCCACAAACAATATACATCCACAAACACAACAACCAAACATCCACATCAACAAAAACACACCACCAACACAAAAACCACATAAAAAACACACAAACACATACAACACAAAAACAACCAAACATACAACAACAAACCACCAACACGCAACACAAAACCACAACAACAAACACATCACACACACAACAAAACAATCACAAAGAAACACGCCAAACAACACACAACCACAAAAAAACAAGCAACAGCAAACAAATCACAACAAACACAACACAAAAGACTCACTAACACCAAAACAACACAAGCTCAACCAAAAACACACCACATAACCAACACAACACAAAACACAACCAAACACCCACCACAACAAACAACCACACAACAAACATAAACAACACAACCATACAACCAATAAAACAACAACACAACCAACACACAACACAAACACACAACACATACAAACCACAACCCAATCACCAAACCACACAAAACAACCACACATCAAACCCAAACAAACCCATACAACCAACACACACAACACAAAAACACACCAACCACAAAACCAAACCAATCACACACAAACAAACCAAAACAAACACAACCCGCACAACCAAAACACAACCCAAACCAGACAACAAAACAACACAATCACAAACCACAAAAAACACAACAAGCAAAAACAAAAAACACAAACACATCCAAAACCACAAAACACACACAACTACAAAACAACACAAACCAAACAAACAACCCAAAAACCACCAACAAAACACACACAAACACACCAAAACATCACAAAAAACAAAATACACCAAACAACAATCCAACAAACACAACAAAACAAACCACACACACAACCCAACAACCCACACACCCAGCACCAAATCCACATCAACCACACAACCACACAAAACAAGACCAGAAACCCCTCACAAACAAACAACACACACCTCACAAACAGCGAGATCAACAGACACGACTCACAGAAAGAACTCCACAGCACAACCACAAACACAGCACAACAACACGACAAAAACAACGAAATTACCGAATCGCACTGCCAACATCAACAACCCAGACACACAAGCTACACGAAAAATCACACACACAAATCACACACACACAAACAGAAACTCGCATCAAATACCCAACAATACACCACATCAAACACACAACAACCATCCAAACACAACCAAAATCCAAAACAACACCACAACCACAAAAAACAAGCCCCACAACACATCACAAACAACCACACCAGCATACACAACCACAGAACACACCTAAACACACACAAACCCATCAGAGACACTATCAACAACCACAGCCACAAACAACCAACACACACAACAACAAGACAAGATCACACGAAAAACAACCACCACAGACAAGCAAAAAGACACCCACAACAACACCAACAAAACGCGACAACTCACAACATCACCGATTCCAACAAGCACACAAAACACAACACAACAAAGACAACAATCACACAAACAAAACCAAAGCTGGAGAAAACATCATCCAACAAATACCGAGCCCACCACACAAAACAAACAACACCGACAACACGTCAGACCAAACCACAACAGCACCACAAACACGCACAGCCAAAGACCACAGACCAAGAGATACACCAAAACCAAATCACAGCAACAACCGACACAACGAACAACGATCATACACACACACACACGAACACTAACAAACAGACACAAGCAACCAACACGAGCAAGCAGCATACCACGACAAAATCACGAACTCAACACAGGACCAACCACAGAAACAAAACACAAAATTACAACCAAGAAACAACAAACTCAACACAATAAAAAACTACACACCACAGAACCTCAAACAGCACATCCAACAAAACTAAACAAAGCCACCGATATCTCTCAACACACACAATAAAGACACAGAAATCACAACAAAAACAATACCCAAGCCAACACATACATGACAAACACATCACAAACAACACATAACACCAAGGCACAACAACTCACACAGCAACACAACCTAATCACGCCCACAACACAACAACACAAGCAGACAACAAACACATACAACAGAGACAACCATCACACAACACATAATCTCACAACGACAAACCCGCCAAACAAAACGAACAATTCACCACAAATCCCAGACAAACACCAGGACCACAAGAAAACACACAACACCCACACAATCCAACAAACAACAAGATCCAGAACACACAAGACAGCGACACAAACCCACACCAACACCAATCAATACACCAACAGACACAACAAAACACGACAAACCAACCTAGCAACAACACACAGAACACAAAAACATCCAGCACGCAACAACATCAACGACACACACAAACATCACATCAGATTCACAGCACAAACCAACACTCCCACTCAAAACCACCAACAGAAATACACACAAAACAAAACACTAACCACAAACACAGGATAAAGCACACAAAAAACGTCACAACAAACACACACATAAAAGCCCAGCACACTCAAAACAACAACACAACAAAGCCCTACACACAAACGACTCACAAAATAACAACAATTACCCAGAAATAGCACACCACAGCACACCAACAATCACAGATAACGACACACAGACAACATCAAACACACAACAAACCTACACAATACAACCAGATCTACAAACCACCACCAAAGCAGTCAAAACCACCACACCAAAACAACACACCAGACACGACGACCAGCGAAAACAACAAAAATCCAACAAGAAACACATCACAAAACAGACATAACATCACAGCACGCAACACCACGAAACCAAAGACACCAAACAACAACAACACAACAAACAACAGCCACAACACGACATCATCACACCAAACAACACAAGCACCACCAAACCATGACCGAACACAAAAGAAAAACAGCACAACAACACCACACACACAACACAAACGCAACACACAGCAACACTCAAAGACCACACCACGAAACCTACCATCAACAAGCTCAAGACATCACACGAAAAGCCACGAAACAGAAACACACGAACAGCAACACAACCCACAAACAAGCAACACCCAACCACAAACCCTAATGAAACGAGACTGCAAACGAAGCGACATAGCACCAAACAAAACACAATAAGATCAAAACAACAAACA
>JBAMIH010000161.1:0-63000 GCA_038501795.1 Pseudopleuronectes americanus
AAAAAAAAAAATGACAAAAGAAACACAAGAAAAAAAAAGAAAAACAAAAAAGAAAAAAGAGAATGCACAAGAAAAAGGTAAGAGGAGAAAAAAAAAATAAAAAAAACGAAAAAGAAAGACAATTAAATACAAAAAAGAGAAAAAAAAATAACTCAAAGGAAAAAAAAAAAGATAGGAAAACAAAGTCAAAACCACAGGAGAGAGATGATGAAACAATGAAAAAGAAGTATAAAACAAAAAGAGTGAAATAAAGAAGAAAAAACAAAAAGACAAAGAGAAAATGAAAAAACAGAATGCAATCCCCACACAGCCGCCCGCACCCCGACCACACCCTAGCTCACCCTCCCCACTCCTCCCCAGCCCCCTATCCCCTCTCTTCCCTTCTCTAACGCCATCACCAAACTGGTCTTCCTCCTCTCCGCCCCGCCCACTCTTCCCTACCCGCACCCTCCGCCCCAACCTCCCCCCCCACCCCCTTCTCGCACTCGCGATCCGTTCCCTCATCTCCCACCCCGGTCCCCCCTCTCCTCCGCGCCCCAGCCATTGCCCCCCCCCCCAGGCTCCATCCCTCCCCGCCCGCGCCCCCCTGCTCAAATCGCATTCAATCTTTCCGCCCCCTTCCCTCACTGCCCCGCGCTCCCGCCCTCATATCCCCTTCCGCCTCGCCCCAAATCATCCGTACCCTCGATCTTCTCACACCACTTCCTCCCCTCCGTCCCCTCCTACCACCTCCCTCCCCCCCCCGCTCCCGCCATAACCTCTCCTTTCCCAACTCCATCTGTCTGCGCTCTTAGCACAACCAACTCCCCGCCGCCCTCGTCCGCACCCCCTTGCTCACCCCTTCGCCAGTCCCCAACGACTGTTACCCCCCCCCCGTCCCGTATCCACGCCTCCTCCATCCGCGGCCCCCCCCCACTGCGCCCCATGTGCTCCTTTTCTTCCCATATGGCCCCTCTCTCCCCGTCGTCGTCCCCCCGCCTCCGAACGCCCTTAAACTCACCCTCGCCCCCCCCCCTCCCCTGACTCACAACTCCTCTCCTTCCCGTACCATCCCCCCCCCCCCCGCCGTTCCATCACCCTTTCCACCTCCTCAAGGCGCGCACTAAAACCCCTCCTCTCCCCCCCGATGGACTCCCACCCCTATAAGGCTCCACGCTTCTCTTCTGCCCCCTCCGACCCTCCGACTCACCCATCAACCCCTCGCTCCCTATTTCTTCACCTCATTCTCACCCCGCCCCACATCCACCCCCTCCGGCTCCAAAACTCTGCACGTCAGCCTCCTTCCCTCCGTCACTCCACCCCCAGTGTGCAAGCCTCCCTACAAATCCCACCTGCTGTGTGTGTAGTATGTCTGGAGTGCTGTCGCGCTCTCTCTCTACACCCCCTCCTGACAGCGCACCTCAGCCGTCCCTCCCACCCCACTTCCCCCTCTTCCCCTCCCCCCCCGCCCCGTCCCCTCTCCGGCCCGCGCCCACGCGTTCCCCGCTCTCCTCCCGTCCCCTCCCCCTTTCCCACACCCCCCCACACCGCACGCCACTCGCGCCCGCTCATGCTTCCCATCGCCCCTGCCACCTCACCCCGCCTCCCACTGCTCCCTCCCTCCAATCCCACCTAACCCCCCCCCTCCCCCATCACCCCCACTCTCCTCTTTCGATCCCCCTGCCCACTCACCAACCCCCTCCCTCCGCAACTGCTCCCCGCCCCAACCCCCCCCCCCCTCCAGCCCAAACACTCCCTCAAACGTACAACATCTTCCCTCTCCACCCCGTCCCCCACCTACCATCACCCCTCCACTTCCCCCCCTCGCTCCGACCCCGCTCACTCCACTCCCCCTCCCCATAACCCTCCACTCTCCCCCCCCCCCTACACCTCACCCCTTGTGCCGTCCCTCTCCCTCATCGCCCCCCTCCCCCCCCGACGCATCACCTCCCCCGACTCCGCGCCTCCCTCGCCACTCCGGCCCATACCTCCCCTCTCCGCCTCCCTCTCTCCATTCGCTCTCCTGTCATACCCCTGTCGCCGTGTAGCCTCGGACCAGACTTCACGCTCAATCGGCTCCCCCCCTCCCCTCCCCACCCCTCACCGACCCCGCTCTCTCACCCCCTCCCCCCCACTTCTTCCACTCGCGTACTCTGTCGGACGACAGCCCACTTCGTCATCCACGTCAACCGCCCTACCGCCCTCACATTCTCTCCCCTAAGGTGTGGGTGTTGGGGGTGGGGGTGGTGGGGGGGTAGGGGGTGTTGTTTGGGGGTTGGGGGAGTGGGGAGTAGGGGTGGGGGTGGGGTGGGTGGGGGGGGGGTAGGTCACACACTACCCTCCCACATCCCCAACATCCCCTCCCTCAACTCCAGAATCCCGCCCCATCCATCGTCCGCCTAAACCACCACACACCGCAAAGCCGTCCCCACAAACCACCAGCGCTACAAACGCAGCTATCCCTTCCCCCCCAACCAATCCCCTCCCGCCCTCCACCACTCCCACCCCCTAGATCACCCTTCGGCCATACCACGTGCCTCACCCACCCCACTCCCCCCACCAGTAATCCCCTCCAATCACCCCCTCTCCCCCCCCACCTCCCATCCACTCCATCCTTTCAACTCCTCCCGCCGACCTCGGCCCGAGATCTTTCCTCCCACCCCCCCCCCACCATCCTCCCTCCCCCCCCCCCTCGTCGCCGCCCAACGTCCCATCAGTACTCTCCCGCCGCCCCTACCCCCCTCTCCCCATGCCCCACACCGCTAACCCCCCTCCTCTTCTCCCCTCCCCCCACAACCTCTCACGCATCCCGCACCCCTTCCACCAGTCCCCCATACTCCCCCCCTAGCGCGCTACAGCCACCCCCCCCGCCCCTATCTCCAGCCCCCCACCCCCTTACCCCTCCATTCTGTCGGGCCCACCACATACCAACGATCCTTTCCCCCCTTCCAAACCCACTTTCGTTGCAATCACCCACCCACAACCTCTACCTCCCCACTCCTCCCCACCCTCATTCCCCTTCCCCCCCGTCCTCACTCCCCACGCCCACCACTCCCCTCCTCCGCTCCGCCTCGACCGTCACCCCCCCCCAACACGACGTCACCACCTCTTATCGCCCCATCCCCTATCCCCCTCCCCCCTGACCCTCCCTCCCACCCATGCCCCCCCCTCTCATCCTCATCCTCCCTGTCGTCTCCCGGCCACGCCACCACTCGACCCCCGTCGTTTTCTACACTCCTCACCCCCTAATCACCCGCACCCAATTTCCCCCGTCGTCTCCCGCATCACCCCGACCCCCTACACCCCCCCCCCTGCACCCTCGCCTCTTCACCCAACCCACCCACTCTGCCAGACCCCTATCCCCTCCTCCCCTTCTCCCCTACCTCTATCTCGCCGCTCGCCTCCCCCACCCTCCCCTCCGGCACACTCACCCGACCGGCATCCGCCTCCTCCTCCCATCCGCGCATCGATCCCACCCCCCACCCCCCACGCCCCACTCCCCCCCACCCCCCCCCCCTCCCCCATCCCCCCCCCCCCCCCTCCACCCACCCTATCACCTCACCCCCACCCACCACCCGCCCCACCCCACCACCAACCCCCCCCCAACCCTCACCCCCCTCCCACCCCCACCTCAGCCCCCACCCCTCTCCCACATCACCTCCCCCCCCCCCCCATACTCCACACCAACCCCACTCCACCGCACCCCAACCCCCCCCGCCTCAAAACCCCTCCTCGACCCCCACCCCACCAACACCACCCCATCACCCCACCCACCGCCCCCCTCCCACCCCCCTCCCCCCACCCCCAACCCCACCCCTCCCCACCCCTCCCCAACCCTACCACCCCCCGTCTCTCCTCCTCCACCGCCTCGACTGTTCCCACTCCCAACCCCCCCCCCCCCCCCCCTCACCAACACCCCCCCCGCCACCCCCTCCTCTCCCCCTCTCCCTCACCCCACCCCCCCCACACCCCACCCCACCACACACCACACCCCACCCCACCACACACTCTCACCACACACACCCCACTCTCCACACGCACCCCGCTCCCCTCACACCCGCTCACACACCTCCCCACCCCACGCTCCCCTCTCCCCCCACTCCCCCACCCCCCCCACTCTCTCTCCACCCTCCCCACACCCCCCCCACCTCCCCCCCCTCCCACACTCTCCCCACACTCACCTCACCCCCACGCTCCCCCACTCCCCCGCCCCCCCGCGCCCCCCCCCCCCCGCCTCCCCTCCCACACCACACCCCCCCCCACTCACACCCTCTCTCACACACCACACTCTCTCTCTCTCCCCCCCCACACCCCCCCCGCTCATCCACCACTCCACCCCTCCCCCACCCCCCCTCACCCCCCCCCACTCTCCCACGCACCCACACACACACACCCTCTCCCCCTCACCCCCCCACACCCCCCCCCCACTCCCCCCCACTCCCCACTCCCCCACGCCCCGCCCCCCCCCACCCCCTCTCACACCCTCCCCCCTCTCCTCCCCACCCCCCCACCTCACCCCCCCACTCTCCCCCCCCCTCCCCCCCACGCCCCCACACTCACGCTCACACTCACCCCCCCCACTCACTCCCCACACGCTCCCCCCTCTCTCTCCACACACTCACTCCCCCCCCACACCCCTCCCCTCACACTCCCCCCCCACACCCCACCCCCACCCCTCACCCCCCCCTCTACCCCTCCGCACCCCACTCCGCACTCACCTCTCATCACCCCCACCCCGCTCACCCCCACACGCGCCACACTCTCCCCACCCCCACCCACCCCACCCTCTCACCCCCCCTCTCCTTCACCCCCTCCCCCCACACCCCCACCCCCCTATCTCACCTCTCCCCCCCCACCCACCCCCTCACCACACCCCCCCTCCCCTCCATTCCTCCCCTACCCCGACACTATCTCCGCCAGCACGCCCCAGACCTGCTGTCCAGTCGCAAACATTCCTCGTCTCCCATCCCTCACCTTGCATTTCCCAGAACTCCCGCACCCACCCACGACCCCGCCCGCACCCCCCCCCCTACCTCCAGCCCCCCTCACCCAGCGCCTCTTCGCACACCCCCCCTTCACACTCCACTCGTCTCCCACATGCTATCGCTCCCCACCACCTTCCTCCTCAACCACCTTGTCGCCCCTTCCCCGGCCGCTCTATCAAATCCTCCCGCCCCGCGCCCACCTCACCCCTCCCTCATGTCCCCACACCCCACTCGTCTCCCCCCAATACACACCTCCCCACCCCCCAGTAGGCACGTCCCCTCACCCTACTCCACCCCCGAGCAGCCGCTCCACACCGACTCACCACCCCCCCCGCCCTAACATCTCCTCCCCTCCCCGCCACCCTCACACCCACCCACGTCTTTCCCTGGCCTCTCGCCTCCCTCCACCCCCCACACTCCCCCCTACCATCTCCTCACCCCCTTCTCCCTCCCGACGCTCTCCTTCTATCTCACCACCAACACAGCCCGTTCAAAGCTCTCCGCCCGCTCGTGCCCCCCAAGCCGGTGCCACTTCGCCACGCGTCACCGCGCTCCCCCTCCCTCACCCTCTCACTCTGTCCCCCATCTCCTCACCCCCCTCACGACTCCCAACCACGCATACCCCCCCCGAAACGAAATCCCCGTGCTCTCCCACCGCCCGCCCCGAACCCATGCACTCCGCGGCTCTCATTCCCCAATCCATTCCTTCCCCTACTCCCTCATCGAGCTATTACCAACATCTCCTCACCCCAAGTCCCCACGCGCCCGCCGGTCCTTCTCACCACTCCTCCCATCTCCTCCACCCTTCCCTCCCTCCTCCCCCTCTCGCTCTCCCCTCAGCACCCCCCCCCAAACCCCTCTCCCCACACCACCCATGCCACGCCTCGTCTATCCCCTCCCTCCATCGCCCTCTTCCCACTCACCAGCGCACTCCTTCATCATTTCCCAACGCCCTCCTCCCTCCCAGCACGACACCCCCTCGCATCCCCCTCCCCTCCCTACCCACACCCGACTCTCTACTATCCCCACGCTCAGCGATCCCACCCACCACCCCCGCTGCGCAGCCTTCCGCCACTCTGCGGCCGCCAATATCTCAGCCCCACCGTCCACCCTCCCTCCTCCCCGCAGTCACTCCCGCCTCGCGCTCTGCATCCGTCCCCATAGCCACCCCTACCCCACCCTCATACCCCAGCCTCCCCCACCCCGATCTGCATCCTCTAGCACCCGTCACCCACTCCCTCGTCCCGTATCCACCCCGCTCGTCTTGTTGCCGAGCCCATTCCACAACGCTCTCACTACCCATCCCCTCGCTCTCAACACCGCGCACTACCCTACACTCCACCACTCACTCCTCCGACGCGACCGCGCCACCAGCAGGCTACCATTCCCACCCTCGCGTTCGCTCTCACACGCTCACCTCCGCTCCCGCGCACATCCTCTCGCTCCCACTTCTCTCTCGCCTCACCTCCACCTGCTGCACCCCTGCTCGCCGTCGCTCTCTCATTCACGCGCACTTACCCGCTCTCACCCGATCTCGCACACCTGCTCTCCACCCCTCCTCACTCCCCTACCCATCACGCAGCGCTCCACTCCTCCCCGCCCTCCTTTCGTCCTTGCCTCCCCTCGACCCGCGCTCTGCTCTCTCCTTCGCGCTCACTACTCCCGCGGCCACCACTCACCCCGGCCCGCCGTCATCTCCACGCGCCCACGCTCCCCTCACCCCACTCACCGCCCAACTCCCCGCCCTCTCTCCCTCACGGCGCTCCTCGCACACGCGCTCTCGCTTCTTGCTCTCCTCCCTGCTGCCCACCTCTCCATTCACTCTCCCGTCAGCGACTCTACACGCCTCACTCTCCGCCTCTCCCCACCGTTCCTGCACACCAGCCGCGCATCTCACCTCTCTCTCTCCAACCCCGTCAAGTCCCCTCTCTTCCTCTCCCCGTGCCTCTCCGTCTTCCACCGCAACACACACATCCTCACTCAGAGCTCGACTTCCCACGCGCACCTCTACACGCTCACGCCCCCACACCCCGACACCCTCGTCTGACGCCCCACTCCGCTCGCAGTCGCTCCATCGCACTACCCCGCTCTCGCGCTCGCACAGCCGCGCTCTCGCCCCATTCGCTTCCCTCTCGACTCACTCCTCTACTCTACCCTCTATTCACCTCCACCTCCGCTCCGCGCTTGCCCACGTCATCCGCTCCGCCCGCTCCTTCTGCCCTTCCTGCCCCTCACTCGCGCCCCACGCACGCGCCTCCCCTCACTCCTCCTCGCTCTCGTTCGCACCCGCACTCGCTTACTCTGCTCCACACCCTCACCCTCGCTCTCGCTCTCCATTCCTCACTTCCCACTGCTCACCTCCCGCTGCCGCCAGCACCCACTCTTCTACCCCATCCATCGCTCTCTACGGCTCTCCCACTCTCCACCCACCCTCCCCTCGCATCGCGGCATCCTCCCGCTGACCATCCGCGCTCGCCCTCCCTACCTCTCCACCCTCCGCATCCGCACGCGCACTCTGCTCTCCGCACCCCTCTGCCCTGCTCATGCTACTCGTCTACCCTTGCCGACCCACTCCCCACCACTCTCCACTCCTGCCTCCCATCACACTCTCACCGCTCACCCTCCTCGTCTACTCGTCGCGCCGCTCTCCCTGCCCTCGCCCTCCGTCTGTCCTCGCCTCGTGCCTCGACACCATACCCACACCTCGACTCCTTCTCCGGTCCCCGCCACTCCGCCCCTCGCCTCCCTCGCACTCACCCTCACGGCCTTTCTCTCCCACTCCGTCCATTCTCTCTCTCCTCTCCTCTCGCACTCTCCCAGCTCACATATATCGAACTTCGCACGTCTCGCTCTTGCAGTCTCTCCCCACCCAGCTCACTCCCCTCCACTCACACTCCTCCCACACCCCACCACACCCCCACACCACACCACCCCCACCCCACCCCCACACCACACCCCCCACACACGACCTCCCCTCCCACTCCCCCCCCACTCACCCCCCCTCACACTCACTCACTCCCCCTCCCCCCCACTCCCCACCCCCCGCCCCGCTCCACCCCCTCCCCCTCGCTCACCCGCTCTCTCTCTCACACTCTCACCCCTCTCCTCCCACCCCCCTCTCTCCCCCACACCCCCTCCCCACCCTCCTCTCTCCCCCCTCCCCTCCCCCACCCCGCACTCACCCCGCTCCTCCCACCCCCCTCTCTCTGCCCCATCCCCGCCCCCCCACTCCCCCACTCCCCCTCACCCGCTCCCCCCCTCCTCCACTTCTCACGCCCACCCCTCCACCTCTCGCACCCCCACACCCCCCCTCTCCCCCTCCACCCCTCGCATCTCTCCCCCCTCCGCACCCCCGCCCCCTCCCACCCCCTCGCGCCCCCCACTCCCACCCCCCTCCCGCTCCACCCCCCCATTCTCATCACCCCCCTCTCACCCCTCCCACCTCTCACCCCTCCTCCTCTCCTCTCCCGCTCCCCCCACCCCCACCCCTCTCCTCTCTCTCTCCCACCTCCCTCAGCTCGCTCCCCCACTCTCACGCTCCCCTCTCCCCCCCCCGCTCCCCCCACTTCATCCCCGTCCCCCCCTCACCTCCCTCCCCCTCTCCCACGCTACCTCCCTCCCCTCCCCCCTCTCACTCCGCTTCCACTCTGCCCCACTCACCCCCCCCTCACCCTCACCTCTCTCTCCCCCCCACTTCCCCCACCTCTCACTCGCCCCCCACGCTCCCCACCCATCCCCCAACTCACTCCTCACCTCTCCACCCCTCCCCCCAGCTCTCCCCACCCCCCCACACGCCCCACCCCTCCCTCTCTCTCCCCCCGCTACCCACTCTCCCTCTCACACTCTCCCCCTCACACCCCCTCTGCTCTCCCTACACCTCCCCCCCGCACCCCTCTCTCCATCTCCACCCGCCCGCTCGCCCACCTCTCCCCCCTCACCACGCTCCCCCACTCTCTCTCTCACCCCCCTCACCCCACTCACACCCCTCGCACTCCACACACCTCGCTCCCTCACGCACACCCCGCCTCACCCTCTCCACTCCTCACCACACGCCCCATCACGACTCCCCCAGTAGCCTCCCCCACTCCCTGCCACGACCCCCCCATCTCCCGTCCCTACCCACCTGTCTAACTAGCTAGTATCCGCCACCCTGGCAGCACTGTCTCCCACCCCCCTCCTCCTCCCAGCTCTTCTTCTCACTCCCTCCTCTTCCTCGTCCCCCTTGCCCACCCCCTTCCCTCACCACCCGCCTCTGAACACTTACCCCCAGTCGTCACCCGCATCACTCCTTCTGCCCCCTCACCCCTCCCCCCATGCTATCCCCCACCCCGCAACCTCCCTTGCGCACCCCACCTCCACCGGCCCACCGTCTTCTCCGCCCCACCCTTCTCGTCCTCTCCTACCCTTCCCTCCCCCACCTACACCGCCCAGCGACTACCTCATGCCCCCCCGATTCACCTAACCCCGACCCTCACTTTCCTCTCCCTCCATAGCAAGAACATACTGACACTCCCCAATTCCTGCCCCTACATCATCATCTCGCATACCCTGTCCCCCTCTCGTCCTTCCTCATCGACACAACCAACCACCATACCCACTAACAACATCATCACAATCCACATCTAGACACCCCAACATCCCACGACCCCACATCCCCTCCACAAATCCTAGACTCGACACATTAAGATAATAGAATGAAAACAGCAAGTCAACAATCATCAAACTCAAACCACACAGGTTTACATCTACCACCACAAGTCACAAACACAATGATCCAGTACAATAAACCACCCAAAACACGGAAGATCCCGAACGCCAACAATAGTGAAGGAGCAAACAACCCAACAAAACAAACCACACACTTGAGACAAAGCAAACACAAGGACTATATGAATTAGTAATTAGAGTAACAAATTTCACAACTTAACAAAAGAGATCTAATCCTACACGACCCTCATCCTCGCAAAACCAAGGCCAAACAAAAAAAGGAATCTCAATAGACAAACATCAATAAGTTACGAAAACGAACTCTTATAGTAAAGACGCAAGTCTCATCACTACTCCCGACTTATAAGAGACAGCTACAGTCTCAGAGAGACATGATCACTAGCGCTCGAGAACGCGAGATAGAACACTGAACTAAACAGATTCAGCTCAACATTCAACAAACATGAATAGTCTTGATCCAACTCACTAAGAATCGTACATTATCAACCCGAGATCAATACCATACCATTGACTGACAAAAAAAAAAAGGAAAAAAAAATAAATAAGAAAAAATATAGAATAAAAAAAAAAACAAGTAGAAAACAAAACAATGGAGAGTACACATTTGGATCTAAATTCTTGCCTCATATTCATCCCACAAACAAGACACCAACCACCGGAGGAGGGAAACGGGGACATGAAGAGGACAAAGAACAAAAGAGAAATGAATAGTATCCGCACGAGAAACAAATGTGTAGGAAACGCGGACAGATACCAAAATCCATCCAATAGCGATAAGCAAATAGATAAAAGCGAGAAGAAGACGAGAAAGAAAAAAAACAGATAGAAGAAATACCGGACTCACGGACCAAACACACGAACAAGATCCCGGACGAGAAGGAAGAGAACGGAGGATCCCAAGGGTGACACGAACACTACCCAAGCAAGAGGAAAAGCACCAACAACCCAGAACCAAGACAACCAGAAAAAGAAAAGGACAAAAAAAGAAGAAGAAGACAAATGCGCGGAAATGAAAACAACCCCAAACTATTGTACCAATCCGCCAGCGAAAAAGAAGAAAGACAGGACGCAACATCACAAATGCACGCCGATAAACCGAGAAACTAGTAGAAGGAAACCTATATTCCCATAAGTCGAAAAGAAAAGAAAAAACAAGATTGACACATCACCAGACACAACACTTTAGAAGAAAAAGAACGACAAGAGAATAAATAGAGGATGAGGAAAACCAAAGAACGGACACGACCTCTCAACTGCACACACACCAAAAAAAAAAGAAGAGAAAACGAAATGTAAAACTAGAGGTAAAAAAACAATGACCACGAATCAAACAAAGAAGGGATACAACTACAACAGTGAGGACCACATATAAAGGAAAAAGAGACCAAACAAGACGAAAGGAGAAAACGCACTTCTCACCGCGAGTGGAGAGAGACAAAGAAAAGAGAAAGAGATATAAACAACCAACAGCGAAAAAGAGAACCGAAATCACACACCCCGCAAACGAAGGAGGCAAAGGAGAACTCCCGAAGCGTGATGAATAGAACAAGGAACCAAATAACCCAATCTCCTCATCCTCCCACCACAACGACAAGAAAGAAGAAAAAAAAAAGAGAGAAGAAAAAAAAAAGAAGAACCACAAACAACACGAACGACAGAGAAGAAGTGAGAAATACACAACACAGTATTCACCGAGAAGAAAAAAATAGTGAAGCGACACAAAATACGGAGAAGAAAGAAAAATGAAAAAAAGAGAGGAAAACCAGTACCAAACAAGAAATGGAAGGAGCAATATGAAGAAGAGAGAACAAAAAGCGTAAAATAAACAATCCCAACTTTCACACGCGAGCAAAAGGAGGATACGAACATGTGATTGAAAGGCATATTTCGATAGTAAGAACAATGAGACACTAGAGAGCAAGAGACATAACCCGGAACGAACGCAGTAAAAGTACAGGAACCGTAAGAGAAACCAGAGGAACCAGACGCGATAAAACTAGAGACCAAACACTAAGGAAAACAGAACTAGCTAGAAATCCCACCAGACAAGAAGACGAATAGAAAGGGAAACCACGAAGAATACAAAACTATTAGAAAAGTGAGGAAAACCGGTACCGCGACGACCTGAAAAAAGACGAAAGTGAAAAAAGGGAAAAGAGAGGCCCGCAACCATAGAAAACACTACAGAGACAAACCACTCTACAGCACAAGGGAAAGACACGAAATGTTGAAGAACAAGAGCAGCGAATGCGAACAAGCCAATACCAACCAAACCACGACAACCAAAAACACAAAACAACACAAAGCGAAACAGAAAAGCAAACCCCAGGACCCAACCCCATTCTACGAGCGACAAAGTAAAAAACAGAAAGGTGAAAAGAGAAGGAAGTCGAGGAAAAAAAGTTACGGAAGAAAAACAGAGAAAAAATGATAAGAGAGAAACGAACAAACACAAAAAAACAGAGAAAAGGTAGCAGGAATAGAGAACCTAGAACAAGGTCAACATGCACCGATAGAACAACGCAGGTCACCAGTGGAAACCTATAATAACAACACTCAAACTCAGCAAAATAAGCCCACCAGCGAATAGGACAGAGAGGAGAGAAGACAAAACCAAATCACACAACCGAAAAAAGGAATGAAGGAAGAGTGTAACAGAGACAAGAACGCGGAGCACCCGTGTGATAAGTCAAGAAGACAAGACATGAACAAACCGGAAGACCATCTTCCCAAACCGGAAGATAAAGTAAACCAATAAGAACCCACGACACAAACAGGTTAACAGCGAGATGCCAACCAAGTTCACAACCGACTCAACGCTAGAACTAAGAGACGAAAAGTGAGAAAGAGAAAACACATATTATTGCCAGCAAACCCGACCTGCGAGACATGGAATCACAGAATCCACCAAAAAAACGACACAAACCACAAACTCAGAAATCACAGAGAGGAACGGCAGAAAGCAGTATAAATGAGAGCGAAAACATGTACAAAGTAATGATCCACGAGAATACCACAAACACCCAAACCCAAGGGAGAAAGGAACGCACGTTCCAAACGAAGACAACCATTGGCGGCGGGGGGGCGGGGGTTATCCACGACGGGCAGAATCCACAACGCAAAACTGACGTAGTACGAGAGACGAACAGAAAAGGATGAAAAGAACAGAACCCACGACAGAAGACAAACGAAGAACGAACGAAATAATAAGAGTGAAAAAAGAAAAAACAATTACACTAAACACCAGAGAAACTACAGAAAAGAAAACCGAAACGAAGATACCCAGGAGCACAAGGACCAGGACAAGAAAAACAAAAGAAAAAAGAAACCAAAAACGAGTGGAAAAAAAAAATAACGAAAATTAGCGAGCAAGAAGGGTCTAGAATAATCGGAAATTACCCAAACCCTCTACCCTAAAGAAGAAAAAAGTGAAATCTCCCCAATGGAAAAAAGAGAGAGGCTGAGGCAAGAAAAGATAATCAGAGAATCTCCAAAAAAGAAGAATATCCGGACACCCAAGACATAATAAGAAGAAAAAGACGACACAAACGCGAAGAAAAAATCACACAATAGACAAAGTATTACCATATACGAACAACGACTCCCCGAGACAAGAAGACCGACACCAACGAAGAACGAGAAGGAAAAACAGACTCCAAATAACATGGATCTCATACATTAGACAGAGAAGCAAGAAAAAAGAACAAATGAGTACCATTCTCTCACCCAATACCCGAACTTGACCAATCAGACCAAACATCCCAGGACAAAAAAAGAAAAAAGAAAAAAGAAGAAAGCCATCCCTGGAAGAGAAGGAAAAAAAGCAACATGAAGATAGTGTACAAAACGAGCAAGAAATAAACAACCATGCAAATATCACACCGAAAAACGAAAAAACGACACCGAAAATATCTAGCCACCTAAGAAGAAATCAACTGCGACGACCCCCCAACTACGGAATTCTCAAGATACACTAAAAGGCAAACGAAAGGAGTAAAAAAAGCGAAAAACGAGAAAGCGAAGGTAAAAGCGAAAAGATTGGAACCAGAAAATCCCCAGACCGAACGAATACAAGCAGAGAAATGCAGAAGAACGATCACCCACACGAAGAGAAAAAGAAAAAGGAAAAGGCGAGCAGAATAAGAGAGAAGATTAGAATCAAAGAGAAACGCCAAACGTAATGACAAAGTCGTAAGAAAACAAGAAAACGAAATCTTAGACAAACAGGATAAATAAAAAGAGAAGGATAATAGCACACGAACCCACCAAACACAGAGTCCAACGATTCCCACCACATATAGAAGACAAGAAAACAGCGACAAAGAGAAAAGTTATAAAAAAGAAGAAGACAGTCACAAAAGAGCAATAAAACAGAAAGAGCAAAGTAATGAAACGAAGAAAAGATGGAAAAAAGTACAAGAAAGAGAGAACAGGGAGATTCTCCCAACTCGACCGAAAGTAACAATTTCGACACCACAAGTGAGTGAACGCGCCCGAATGAGAACACCCCTGAAAGCAAGCGAACGAGAGGAAAATAAAGAAGGACAGAACCAGAAGAGTACAAGTGGAAAGAACCACAAACCCACAATCCAGAACCATTCGAAGAGAAGACCGATCCTCATGACACACCGAAAGAGAGAGAAAAACCGGCCACCACGCATTAAGAGAGAAGGAAAGAAAGACCGCAGAAAATCAAAGAGGAGAAAAAAAACAAGCCCTACGAATCAAGAAAATAGAAAGGCGTACAATTCACCAACAAAGCGAGAAACGGCATGTCCATCCGACCACAGTATAACGAAACGAGGAGAAAATTAACACCGAGCAGCAAAAAAAGATTAACATAGAACCAATATAACACAAAGACGAAGTAAAAACCAACGCAGGAAAAAAAAGAAGATCCTACTAAAGAAGAAGAAAAAAGAACGTGAACACTACAGCGACACCGAACCAAACTTCCACCACCGAATAAGGAATCAAAAGACAAAAGGAAAAGAAAAGCGAGAAGGAAAGAAAACCTATGCCCAACCCAACAAGACCAATTCTCCCCGGTGTAAATACTAGTGAAAGAGCACTAATGGAAACAAGACACAGAGTGCGAAGAAAAGACCCGAATAGAAAATGAAGACAGAAGAAAAAAGAGAGGATAAACGCCGTTACGGAAATCACCATAGAAGAGAAAGAAGTCATAAAAGAGTGAAAGGGGAACCACACAGCTACTACCACAAAGACACAACCCAACTCCGAATAGCAGTAAGAAATGTGCATGACAGAAAAACCACATGACGAAACAAACGAGAAAGAAGAGAGAACGATAATGTCCAACATAACGACACAAAACATGAGCGACAATAGGACCAGAAATGACCCCCTGAGAAAACCAATCAAGACCCATGGTAGTGAACAAAAATAGTGAGAGAGAGAAAAGAAAAAATGATGAGATCTCCAACCAAAGAAACAAATTAAAACGAAGATAAGATAAAGAGAAATCTGAAGACCAAAACCCCCACGAGAAGAAACGGCACCATCTCGCCAAGGAGGCATGAAGAGAATTAGTATAGAAGAATCCCACCGAACAACTAATGAATCTCCTCACTCTATCGTCGTAACGCTCCGAGAATCCACGTAGAGAAACCACAAGAAGAATGAGAAGCAACGAAGGGAGTAGATTCTCCCCGGAAAAGAAAGACGTAAGAAGAAGTAGTCAAAAAAAAAGTAACGCGCAAAAATACAAACAGCGAAAAGACGATCCAACACATAGAAAAACAAAAAAGGAACCCGAAAAATTCCAAGGAGAAAGAAGAAGGAGAGCGAAGTTCGAGGAAGAGAGTGGAGAAATCACCACCAACGGACATCCCAAGAGAGGAAAGACATCAGGAACTAAGACAAAATAAATAAGAACAGAAACAAAAGGAAAGACAGCAAAAAGATCGGATGCCCAGAGATACATCCCCCGAGGACACACAACATCATCCCAGAAAAAACAATACCACCATGCAACCGCGAAAGAGAAAACATCAAAAACACGGGAAAGCAGAAAAGAACAGTGTCAAAAAAAAAACACCAAAAAGAAAACAAATCAAGAAAGAAACGAACGAAAAACGAAGAAGAATCACAAAACACAATGAAAAGATTGAGAGAACAAACCGAAGAAAGCACAGCGTCGAGCCACAGAGACAGCGCAGAAAGAGAGAAGAAGACAAAAAATGCGATATAAGAAAGAAAGCACGGGATAAAAACAGACCAAATGCGCACGAGAAAGAGACCATCCAAAACGCAGAATGAAACCACATAAAATAGTGCGTGAAAATCGAGAAATTAAAGCAAAATAAGTACAACCAACTCTCAACATAGAACCATTCAGCGGAAGAGAGGGACACCGAGATGAGTAAACACTAAAACAGCTATAGCAAGCTAAAGAGAATAGAAATTTGGATCCGACAAGAAGTCCACAGTAGGAAAGAAGAATAAAATCACCACCCAAAAACCTATACCCACAATACCTCATAGACATAATGGCATAACAAAACACCCAGAGGTGAACAGAGCGGAGAAAAGGAAAAAAGTCACATCCAACGAAAAAGATAACAGACCCGAAGAGACAGATCCCACACTCCCAAACAGAACTGAATCCAACAAAGAAAAAGAACCACGATTTGTACACCAAGAGGACGAAGGCGAGGAAGCAAAAAAGCCGTAACGTGGGATTGTAGATGCAGGAGGAAGAATGAGAGGTAGCGCGAAATCCCCGGGAACCAAAAACAGGAAGCAGAGAGAACACCGACCGAAAGAGAGAGAAAAGATAAAAAGTCACCACCGTTCAACGACCAAAAGGAGCACCCAATCCATACCAACGACGAAAAGAAAAGGGAAAAAATAGAGAAAAAAAGAAGAAAAAAAAAACTATTTCCCCCAACCGCCCAAACCAGAAGCCCAGAACTCCACTGCGAAAAACCGAGAAGAGAGGAACAAAAAAAATACGATAACAACCCAGACAACCACATAAATCCACGCAAAGACACTGAAAACAAAACAAAGAGACATAGATACAGCAAGCGGACGAAGGAGTAAGACAGATGGAAAAGGAAAGCTATCCAAAACGCAGGAAGAAGATCACACACCAAAATAACCAAGGGGGACAAAACGAACCAGCAAATAGTAAAAAGTGAGGACAAAGTCGAAAGACGTTAAGAGAAAAACGCGATCTCAGCGAAAAGAAGAGACAAGGCTGAAGAAGGAAAGAGGGAAGAAAAAAAGAGAGAAAAAGGACACAGCATTCTGTAAAAAAAAAGCAAATGAGGAGTGCGAACGGAAAAGAGGACCAACGAAGAGATATGAAAGAAAACAAACAAAACAACAACTATACCAAACACGAGACGACAAGATAAGAGAAAACAAATAACCAATAAGCAACACCACGCAAGACGTAAAGATAGAGAAAAAGAAAAGAAAGGAAACACACGCCAGCATGAAGAACCGTAAGATTCCGGGAGAGGGACCGAAAAAAAGGAAACGGAGAAATTTCCCAAAACCAAATTATAGGA
The DNA here is from genome assembly GCA_038501795.1 of Pseudopleuronectes americanus. Classification (NCBI taxonomy): domain Eukaryota; kingdom Metazoa; phylum Chordata; class Actinopteri; order Pleuronectiformes; family Pleuronectidae; genus Pseudopleuronectes; species Pseudopleuronectes americanus. The sequence continues at coordinate 17,234 of JBAMIH010000161.1, forward strand.
CAAAATACATTAAACCAACAATACCAACTACCGCCCTACCAAATAAAAAGAACGGACCAAAAATTCATACATTCCACCAGGAAGAGAAAGACGCCAAAAACGAACAGGTAGAATACCTAATCCCAGGAGGTGAAAAAACGAAAGGAAAGAAGGAAACTCACAAAGCGACCAGAAAAAGGGAGAGAGACCACGACAAAGAAAAGAGCGCGGGAAAGACACGTTAAAGCACGGACATCCCAACCACAAACGATCTAGAATCCCACGACACACGGAAAGTAAAGAAAAGCCAGAAACACAGAGAAAGCAATAAGAGTTAAAGTATCGCACAGAGCAAATCGAGAAAAGACATCACCTAACGAGCTGAAGATTGAAAAGCAAGAAGATAAGATGTACTTCCTTCCTCCCCAGCCACTCGCGACCGACTGAAAATAAAAAAAAAAAAAAAGTAAAGGTCATTACAGATGAAATGGAAAAAAGACATCTGGACCAAGGAACCCAAGGTCCAACCCGACAAAGAAAAGAAAGACAATGAACCGGAGCTAATAAAGGAGGGTAATAACACCACAAGGACGAAGAAATCGCAGCGAACCCAATACAACAAAAAACAAAAACTAAAAGAAAAGAAAAATGGAGTTCACCCGCCTTATAGAAAGAGAAAACCATCGTCCCAACGCCCTATCCCGGACCATAGGACGAGACAACGCGAGAAGAGAATATGTAATATGAAAACCGAGCGTGATATATCTCACCCTCAAACTTCCCCCGAAAGTTATATTTTTGACCAGGATACCTCACTGAAAGACGACCGACGAAGCGAAGAAGAGTATGATGGAGATGATTGAGATTCTCTATCTTCACATGCACTGCCTAATGGTTGAGACTTAGATGGACTCTCGCCGATAGACGTTCTCGCGGAGTTATCCATCAGTAAGATGATCGAAACGTGGAGAGATATCCGTACGAGAACTAGAGAAGGAGAAAAGAGAACGTGTAAACATGATAATCCGCCATCTCCAGACCAAAGACGAAAATGAAGTAAGAATGACAACTAAGACGTCACCCTGGACGGCAGAAAGACAAAAAACACAATGGAAAAAAGGAGAAAAAGATATCCTAGGAACATGATCAACGAACTTCTGCACATCACTAGAAGAGCGCCGGACTACAAGGACGCGAGTGCTTCCCATCCTCTTAACATAAACTCTACACAAAAGGTGATCACCATAAAAATAACCTGAAACTACCCTAGAAAAGAAAAGAGTGAAATAGGAAATCATGAACGGAGTGAGAATGAACAACCGTACACCCGATCACTAGACACGATGGAATACTGAAAAACAAGAGACGGAAAGGCCAACGAGTAAAAGCAAGGATGAAAATAGAGCAAAAGTATGAACTAGAAACGAAAGTACAAAGAAAACTATAAAAGACGACAAACGAAGTTAACAACGCCACCACACGACATCCGAATAAATCGCAAAAGAATCCCACAGAATATAAGAAAAGACGTACATTCCCAGAACCAGACAAAACGAAGGAAATTCACACGTACACGACAAAGGCTGATCCAAGAGAAGAACAGGGAAACCCGAACACTGTACATACGAACCAGGACTAAACAGCAAGAGGAAGGAAATTGGTGAACAAAAAAACGAACATGAAGGGAGAGAAGAGAAAGAAGAAGTGTAGATAAATTATTCACTAGATGAAAGGAAAATCAGACAAAACGAAGAACGCTAAGGAGAACACAGTGAAAAGAGATTATGACCGTAAACCGATAATAAAGTAGTGTGAGAAATGGGAACGGAAGGGACAGAAAAAAGTATGTAACAGTTAAAGCACACACCCTAATTTGACACTATCTGGAAAACCAAGAGCGTGATTGAACAAAATACGAAATAAGAAATGAAAAGAGCGAGAAGAGAAAAAAAGAGGAAGAGAAGAAAACAGCGAGAGCGACGATCCCGCGCGATGGAAACAGAACCTCATGAGAAGACCATCGAGAAGGTAAAAACACCACAAGCGGGATCGGAGAGACGAAATGAAGACAGAAAACAACGAAAGAAATAGAAAAACAAGGAGGTAAAATTAGAGGACAGTCACAAAACGCCACATCCAACCGAAAAAGAAGCAACAACACAGCCATAAGATCCATCTGTCCCCGATAATAAACACAAAAACCACAAAAAAAAAAAAATAAACACGAAGCGACCAGAAAAAGAAAGGAGAGAGTAAGGAGGAAAGCAAAGGAAGAAAAAGATGATAATAGCGGCGAGCGATAACCAAATCATGACCTATTCACCACGATCACAAAGCATCGAGAAAAAGATATCCAATATCCACAAAATCCACGAAAGATAACAAATCCAAACGAAAGTAAAGCAAATTAAGAAATAACAACACCAAAAAGAAAAAAGAAATAGAATAATAGAAGACAAAAAGAAAAGAAAAGAAAAGAAACGAGATCCGAAACCGACAATCGCAAAACTATCCGACGATCCAGAAGTGATGACGGACGGAGAAAAACGAGGAATACAAGTGACAGAGAAAGGAGCGAAGAGGACTATAAAAGAGTAAGAAGAAAATAGAATATGCAAGAAACATAAACGGAATAATCAAACCTCTCCACACGTTAAAAGATGTAATCATTGACACATAAACGAATAGAATGAAAAAGAGTTCAGAAGAGAAAGACACTAATGATTTGGTGAAAACCCACCCATGAATAAAACTTAAGGAATGTCATCACGCCAGAAAATTAAAAAAGGTTACCGACAATGAAAAAAAAAGCGGGAGAAAAAAGATCAAAAAAATACAAAAATTTCCACAGAAGAAAAAAAAAGACCATACAAACAGTAAACAGACAGAACGGAAAAGAAAAATAGAGAACAAACTAAAACCAACCTAAATAAATAAATAGAGAAAGGAAGGAACACAGAAAGGCTAACAAGAAAAACCGAAGAACAGAGAAACACAAGAAGATCCAAGACACAAACACTCTCAAGAAACGCATCACAAACACGAACAGAAACAACTAAAAAAGACTAGTACAACCACAAAACCCAAAACGATGGAAAGAACCACCAATCCACCACGAGAAAAAAAAGATGACACTCAAAATACGGGTTACGAATAAAGAAAAAACAGAGACTGAAAAAGCCACGCCGATAACCAACAAGAAGAATCAACCGAATAGGAAAAAGAGTGTGAACTAAGAAAGTAAGATTAGAGAGAAAACCCAACAAAACTCACCAAAAAAGAAGAGATAACAAAACAGCAGAAAGAATAAAGACGCAGAACCGAGATCCGACCGACAACGAAAATAAGCAAGCAGAAAAACACCCGAATGTTAACCATAAGGACATAAGAAGTCTCAGAACGAAACCACGAGAGAAACAACAAAAGAAGCGGAAAAAAACGAAGGACAAATAAAATGACGAAGTAAACTAAGGAAGACCCCCGAAAAATGATCCCGACGAGAAGGAACGCAAGGTGCGCAAACAACACATCCCCATAAAGAAAACGAAAGGAGAGAAAACACGAGAGAGAACGAGCACACAGATGAGATACCAGAAAACGAAGAGAAGCAAGACGAAACCGAAACAAAGAAAAGAGAAGAAGTAAGAATCACCTAATAATACATCAACAGCATACGGTAAGAAAGAACACAAAATTAGACCCAAACAAGGAAAAATCACCGTAAATGGAGTGAAGGAGCTTAAGCAAAACGAGCGGAAGAATAAACTGTGAGAGGAGGACCCAGGAACCCAATGACACCCTAGACACCGTTAAGAAATCAGAGAACATGCATTAATGAGAAAATCCTCATATCTCCCACAACTATACACCCCAGAGAGAAACCCAAAGAAAACAGTGGATCGCGGCGAATAAAATAGAGAAAAGATTTAGAGAAATGCACTCCACACAAAAGAAAAGAAAAAAATTTCCACGTGAAGAAGATAATAACAACATACAAACGAATATAGGCACCTATACAGGGAAGGAAGAAAGAATGGAGAATCCATAGACGAAATACCCCCAAAACTACCCCTCCACACCAACCATTAAAAGTAGAGGAGAGCTAAACCGAATATTCACAACACCTAAGCACAAACTCACACCAGAACCAAAGGAAAAAAAGAAACATAGCACAAGTTATAAAATAGAAGAATCGGAGAAGAAGAAATAGAGAGACCCGCCCAAAGTTTCAAATCACCCTGGAGAACCCACCCACCCAGAAACACGTAACCAGATTTCACCCCACGAAGAAAAAGAAAAGCAGGAAGTAAGAAAACGAGCTAAAAGTGACCAGAAAGCATAACTCCACAAAGGCCTCCCTCCCCGTGGGCCCGGCCCTTTGGGGGGGCTAAGAGAGTGTGAGTACGCAAGAGACCGACATATCCACATCTCAACACAAGAAGATAGAAACCAGACCGTAAAAGAACAGACACCCCAGAAAACCCACGAGAAATACACCACAGAAGAAGACAAACCACACGCCAGCAAACAAAGATAAGAATAGGAGAAAAAGACAAGCGAACTAGTGCTCAACGCGCGCGGGACAATAGAGGAAACCAAGAAAAAGATGTGAACACAAGACAAAAACACCGAAAACCCACAAGGCGAAAACGGATAGGGTATGAGCACAAGACAAAAGAATAAAACCGTCGAGTAAGAAACAGAAAAAAGTGAAAAGAGGTCGAAAGAAAAAAGACACCGAAAATGAAAGGAGAAACATCCCTCCTAACGCCATGGCAACAAAATAAAAAAAATAGAAAGAAACAAACGAGAGGAACAGAGACGAAAAAAGGACAAAGCAAACATAACAGAGAGGTAAAGAGAAAACATAATCCGTACATTAGAGACAGACAAAGATAGGAGAAAACCACGATCAGCCACAGCGAACAAAGAACAGGAGAAGAGACGCAAAAGATCCCCACAGAAGACAAGAAAAAGAAACGCGAAATTGAAAGCGACCAAGCAGGCAGAGAGAAACACCTGAAAGACACAGAGAAAAGAAAACAAAAAATACCAAAACAAACCAGCACATAGTACCCACCTTGCCTCTTAACCACATCGAAAGAAGAAGAAAAAAGGATGGATAGAAAAATTAATAACGTACATTCCCATAACCAGACAAGGAAACAAGAAAAAGGATAAACAAAAGGGAGAAAGAAAAAAGAATGAGTCAAAGGAAGAAGAAAAAGGAAATAACAGTACGAGCCGAAATAGCAAAATCCAAAGACAGGAAAACAAAGAAAAAAGGGACGGACTCCACCGATCCTCACGATACCCAAGCACCCACACCACAAAACAATCACCACTCAGACCGATTAACCACGAAAAGTAGGAAAAAGCGACAGCGGAGCAGACGAAAAACAGGTAACGACCAAAGCGAAAAAAGAAAAGAGTAACAGAATGAAGCAAGAAAGAATCCAGAAATCGCACAAAACTAAAACAAGATGGAGGAAAGAACCAAAAAAAGAGTACTGACGAAAGGCGAAAGTGAGAAATAAACACCACATATTACCAATCCCAAAGCAAGCGCTAAACCGGGAAAGACGTACCCAAAAATAACAAACGAGGAACCCGACAACACAAATACCAGAACGACGAGGAAAACAAAACCCTCAACAAAGAAAGAAACGTGCAATGAAAACCCGACAAGAAGAAAAAGACAAAACAAGAGAACCAAACACCAATCCCAACAAAAAGGATGAGAAAACCGAAAGAACTACCACAACAAGAAAAAAGAACACAGAAACATGACAGAAACTGAAGAAAAAAACGAAGAAGAAATATCCCAAACACAAAGCAAACTGAGAGACCAGGAAACCAGAAAACACAAAAATATAAAGAGAACAGACTCGAAAACTAAAAGTAAAGAAGCGAAAACCGAAACCAATAAACCCAGAATACCACAAAAAGACGCACAGAGAGAAGAACCGAAAAAAGAAGAGAGAAAAAATACCAACAGTAGAACGCACCCAGAAAAAAGGAGAGAGAGTAGCAGAGAGTACAAAGGAAGCTATATGAACCATCCAACCAGTGAGACCGAAACCAGCTCAGAGTCGCCAAAAAAGAAAGAGACCGACAGATCCCCAATAAGAAAATAGGAACGACAGGAACCCTAATTCTCTCCCGATACCCTCGAACTGACATGCGGAGAAAGAACGAAAAAAAATATACTCAACCGATACCAAACCGAGACACCAATCCACAACGAAGAGACCAAAAAAAGAAATAAGAAACCCACAAAAACTAGCGACAACGAAAGGAGACGCCAGAAACAGAAAGAAATAACCAAATCCAACTGAAAAAATGCACAGAGACTTAAAAAAAACCCGAAATAGAGCACAAGAAATCCATTCGAGATAAGGAGATGAGAACAAAGGAAACGCCAGAGTACCCCGAACAAGATCCGACAAAGAATACCACAGCAAAAAGAGACAAGAACGAAACCCAAACCCAAAGAGAAGCTCGAGAATTAAGAAAAAACCCACCAAAGCAATTCCCATCCAAAAGACAGCTACCACATACCAATCCCAAGAGACACCAAGAACCCCCAGTCATGAGACGAAATAGATTACGCGAACAACTCTCCATAATTCCACAAGAATTCACAAATAACAGAGTGAAAAAAGATAAAGAAGAAAAAGAAATTGTCACACCGAAGGAGAGACAATAAGCGAGAATCAAAAAGCAAAGACGAACGCGATTCACAAAACAAAAACACAATACCACGACAAGAACGCAAGAGACCACACGCGGAGGACAGAAAGAAAAACACCCAACCCAGATATAATACAGGAAAAAGACAGAGTGTATAGAGTAAAGCGAGCAACGCGAAGAGAAAACCCAAGATCACATCCAAACGGCATGTAGTAGAAACAAAACTCCCAGATCGAGAGACCAAAAGCGTAACAAAATTAGAAAAGAACGTCAAAAGAAAACCGGAAACAGCTCAACACAAGAAGATCCCAGTGCCAAACACGCATAAAAAGGAATAGAAAAAGAGCCACTTACACCACCGTATCAGAAAAAAAAGAAACAAATAATGACGAACTAACTTAACAAACCAGGCGAGCAAGGCAGAGTGACAGTTGAATCACTTAATCCCAGGAAAGTCAACCGAAGTAAAACACGCGTTAAAGATCACAACCCAAAAACAATCGCACGACCAATAAAGAAAAAACCACTCCAATGCAACACCGATACGGGAAGAATCGATCCAAGTCACTTGCAACAAACAGAATAAGGCATAAAGGAAGTAAAAACGGAAGAGGGAAAACCATAGAGAACGATAATTTCCGCCTATTCGATGTCGTGAAGCAACAGTATCACACGTGAAAAACCAGATACGAAAAGAACAGATCCCCTACATCACCACCTCCACGACAAAGAGACAGAGATAGAAGAAAAAACTCCTCACCGCTATCGCACAGAAAATGTAGCGAAATAAGAAGACGATGTGACACTATCATCCCAACATAAGGAGAAAAAAAATAGAAAACGAAAGAATCCAACAGCCAGAAAATAAGAAACAACAAAGGTAAGGAAAATAATGACAATCACCACGAGAGTGATAAAGAGTATAAAAGGTGTAAGGAACGAGATACACATAAAGAACAGAAAACCAACAACCGACCCAAGAAAGAGAAACTAGACGACATGTAAGAGAAAGAATGACACACAACTAACGACGGAGACAAACCCACAGAAAAAACACTCAGGAACACCACACCACCCACATCCGATTACCCAAAAACAAGCAACAGGACTCAAACCGATGAGTAGAGACAAGGAGAAAAAAGGAATAACGCCAACGAACTGATACAACCAACATCGACCGAAAGAAGCAAAGAAAGAGAAGCGGATATAAATAAGAACAAATCACAGACGGACATGATCCAGAGGAGATACCCAGACGAGTGAAAGAAGACGAGACACACACAAGAAAACGACGACGAGGATCGCGAACTCCGGAAACTAAATATCTCCAAAAAGACATAAACAGAAACCAAAGTAACCTAAAACAAACTAAACCACGAGAAAACGAAGAAAAAGGATCCGAATCCAAAAGAGACAGGATGAAAACATGAAAAGGACAAGCAAAAGAAAAAAGAAGGAAAAGAAGGAACGAAAAGCGAGTAGACAGAAGAAAAGGAAAGACAGCGATGAATCGAAGTGAAGACGGAACCGGAGAGAAACATAGTAAGAACGACCGGGAAAGAAAAAGGTAAAGAATTAAATTACCGAAGCGAAAAAAATCAAGTAGGACGAAGCGGAAAAAAACTCAATACCGACATGAAGTCAACCAATCAAAAGATGACATAAAAAGAAGAGAACAAACTAAAAGCAAAAGTAGGAAGCGAACGACAGGAAAGAGAAACAAAGAGTAAAAAATCCACCAAGAGCGTAGAAAAATACCTGACAAATCCCGGTCCTTCCGCGGATAGGAACAGAAACCGAAGCAACAAAATTACCATCACACAAATGGAACCACCCCGTCTACCGCAAGAGAAGAGGAGACGACAAAAGAGGACCAAAACCAGAAGAGCGAAGGAAGACAAAAATGAAGCAATACGCGAAAAGAGAAAGAAGAAAACAAAAAAGGAACAAGTAGCTAGCCATTCGAATAAACATACGCCTTCACGCGAAACGACAGTGCGAGAGGTGGAAGACATATTGAAGAAATACCCCGACGGGGAGAGAACAGAAGGGGAAGGAGGAAAAACTACCAAAAATAATCTACTCAAACGAGAGTCGAATACCCACCAGCCACAACAGGAAGAAAAGACAGAAGAAAGAGGCAATTATATTCAAGATAAGGAGTGAGGAAAGACGACGAGTCAGAAAAGACAACACAAGACACAGAAAAGAGAATAGGCAGCAGAAAGTGAAATCCCGAAATGGACCACATAGAGAAAACACTCCCATTCACAACAGAAAGCTGACATTCAGAAACAAATATCACCGCAGATTCCAAACGATCCTTCCCAGAAAAAAGGACGCAACTTCATCGCCAATCACCACATAGAAAGAAGAGAATTACAAAAAATATAGATAAGAGACTATCTCCTTAAATAGAGGACGATCCAAACCAACATACTACAGCGAGAATATGAAATCCTTATCCTCAGAAAAAAAAGTGAAAACAATCCCGCGACGTAATGTGCCGAGATTGAATAAAAGAGGCGAGGACAGGAAAGAAACACAGACGACACATCCATCACTGCACAAACGTGTAATACTCCCCCCGAGAAAAGAAAAGAAAGATACACCACATCAGATAGGAGAGTAACTGAATACCCGAGGTGAATCACCAATTCCCGACATAAAAAAAAAGACCCCTAGTGGGAAAAAAAATCCAAATACACCGGACGCGAGCAGAGCGAGTGTGCGGAAATTCCACCTTAGTACAGAGTAGACTAGATCACAGAACAAGAAAAAGATACAGAATAAAGAGACAAACAGAAACCCAAGGAAAAAGAGGTCAAGATAATCAGAAAAGCAAGAAGAGCAACTAAAACGAATAAAAAATCAACAGAAAAAAGTGTGAACAGGCAGACGAATGACATCCAATAAATAGAATAAACCAAAAGAGATCGCCCGTAACCAACAGAACAACATATTTTTCAACGAATTATAGTCACCCAATCCATAACACACTTGAGCGCAACGGTATGTTCAGACTCCAACATCCCTTACTTTCCACACAGGGAAATATATGAGCAGAAATAAGAGTAACAACAATAACCCATTCACTCGGGTAGAGAGAACACCAATAAGTTAAATGGCGCGAGATTCCGAGATAAGAAAATGATATCGCTGATACACCTTGAGATCAAACGAACAAATAAGAAAACACTGACTAAGAATCGTGCACAACCACGATAAAACCTGGGCAACAGTGAAAAATCAGTGTAGTAAAAACACGGGAAAATAAAAGTCCAACTGAAGAGACGACAGTACTGACCGGAACAAAGACGAATGAGACACGACAGCAAAAGTGAAATAGACTAAAAAGACGGTAAAAAAGAAAAGAAATCACAAACATATGGACATCGCGTAGCAATATCGCAACGGAGGAAGAGCGTGATAAGAAGGGAATTGAGAAAAAGACCGAAGAAACGAACAAAAAGAAACCAAATTAATTTTAAGGTAAGAATATAAGGAGCAAACCAACAATTAGATCACATTCCTTGACACGAATGCAAAGAAAAAGACAAATAGAAAAAGATATAACTACCACTCACACACGAAGACTAAGAGAAAAGGAAACGCGAGCAATTAAAAAGAAAGCGAAATATCCAAGAAAAATCCACCGATGTACTCAACGACATCCAGCAAAGAAATACTACACCAGAGTGAAGAGGAAAAAAAACATAGTGAAAAAAAAAGAACCCATACACCCCGAGAAAACCAAGACACAAGCAGACAAAGCAAGACAACAGCACAGAACGAACATGTGCGAATCCACTCCCTAGATGACCCAAGGTCCAACCGGAAAACCACACGAAGGGAAGAAATCACTGCAAGAAGACTTCATCCCAACGTAGTGAGACAGATCTGAATCAACAACTAAACAAGAGGTGACAGAGGAGGAAGGACGAAGCGGAGAAGCAAAGTAGAGCTAAAGAAAAATCAAAACTCCTCCAAGAAAAAAAAAAAGATAGAGATTATCTCAACCAGAAGAAATATAAAATACGGCAACGCAATCTCACATCCCTCAAGAGCGAGAAGTAATATCTCACGCCCCGGATAGAAAAAAAAAAGATAAATCAAACACGAACAAAAACGAAAAAAAGCCAGCGAGATTTAAAATAACTCGAACAGAATGAAGACATAAAGAGGAAAAGACGACGAAATGATTAAGAACAAAAATACCCCAAACTACCAACCACAGTAAGAATAAAGAAATGAAAAAAGACAGTATCAACACATCACGGACGACATCACAAACAACGCAGCTTCACCACTCACTGACGAAAGCACACAAACGAGTAAAGAAGTAGCGAACAGAGACACATCCCGAAGGAGAACGGTAAAAGAAAAAAAGATAAACACCGAGAAGTGAACCAACAAAAGAAATCACATGACCAGAAAGAAAAAAGGAGCTAGCACATTCGCACATAGGTAAAGTCGAGGGAAGGAGAAAAGTAGCGAAGTGAAAAGAGAGATACGACCCAAGACCCGGATACCGCCAAGAGCGTAAAGAAAAAACGCCCGGATAAAAGCAGACCCTCAAATCTCCCCGGGGGGTGTGGGAAGGAGCACACAAATCTACCGAACCGGTTGAAGATGGAATGAGGCAAAAGAGTAAAAGCGCTAATCCACAAACGGAGTAATCAGGAAAAGACGGACTTAACCGAACAGAAAGAAGAAAAGAACCAACGAAAGAATAAGGGAAGACGAAAAGAGAACCCACAATACAAATAAAACCCAACAAAAAAACGAAAATGCTGATCAGGAAGAAACAAAAAGGAAGAAAAAAAGAAAAGATCAAGGCCGAAGAGATGGAGGAAGAAGACGAGGGAGATGAAGAAAAAAAAAAGAAGAGGAACTATAGAGAAAGAACACAAGAGGGGAAAAACAGGGAGCGACAACCTCGGGACATGAAGAGATGAGAGACCGGCTGTAAAATACCCCACCAAACAAAAATGCTGTCAGACGCTTAGTGTTATGGGAAAAGAACAAAAAACAAAAAATATTAGCGAAGGAAGAAAAGCGAATACATAAGACAATATAAAAGAACGAGAATGGCGAAGACGCGGAGAGAGACAAGATAAACTTCGAGAAGGACCCAAGATACCCAAACGAAAAAGAAAAAGAACAGAGAAAATACATAACACAAATCATCCATACCGAGAAACAGAGGAAGTATAGAAATCAACAATACCAACAAAAGAGAAAGGAAGCGAAACCTAAGGAGAACAAAAAGAAGCGCGAATAGACCATGTAAAAAACACTAACCCATCCAAGCAGAAAAGATAGAGAAATCGGAAACGACGAAGACGGGGAATAAATTAATCACAACAACAAACGGATTCAAACACAAAAAAAGGAACACGAGGACCAATAAGAAAAAAACGACCTCACCTCCAAACTGCGTGAAAAAAGAAGGATAGAATCCAAACATAGAAAGCAACCTCGACCCGAATGAAGACTCTCTCTCTCTCGTCATCCCGAATAGACTGAAAAGAGAGTGGGAACAGAAGAAAGGTATAAAAAGATGCCGACACCAAATAGAACGAGGTAAAAAGTGACGGAACACATACGCCACTTCACCACGCGCAAGGATGCGAAAAAACAAAGAAAAAGCAGAAGATCACCTGCAAACTAGATCCGACAGAACGAAAAATGCGAGATCCACTCAGACAAAGAAGAAACCAGCGAAGAAATCAACGGAAACAATCACTCAGCCCAAAGGACAAAAAAGGAAGCTAGAATGAACCAAATGCGACAAGACAGTAAATGAATTTAAACATAATTAAAAAAAAGCGCGAAAACCATTTCGAAAAGCACAAACACGCTGACACAATACGATAGAACAAGCAAAACAAGGAAAATTTACCACAGACACACGCCTTAAGTTACAACAAGACACCAACACCATAGCACGAATCCCAGTACGTGAATACTGATCGATATCACCCCCGACGAGAGAAAACAGGGTAAACAAACCCAACAAAAGAAGCGACAAAACATCGAGGACGAACAAAATAAATGAACAGGAATGCAAAGGAAAGAGCTATGTAGAAAACAAAGACAGTGAGAAGCATCACGGAGAAAAACCGATCCCCAGAACGAGCGACAGAACAAGAAATCCAACGAAAATAAGGCTACAAGCAGCCCAGAGACGAGATAAGACAAGTCAGATAAAGCGAAGAGAAAAAAAAGAAAGGACAACATCAAATCCCGAAAAAAAAGACCAAAAACGAAAGACGGCCAAAGACAACACAACAGAAAGAACGAAACCCCAAGTGAGGAACCCAGAAAACAAGCCCGAAGCAATCCCGAACACCTATACATGCGCCAGACTAACACACAGAAAGAAACCAAGCAAAAGCGAGATCCACTATACAAGACAGACGGGGGGGGGAGGGAAAAGAGTAAAAGCGAAGCGAAGAAAGAAAAACAAGAGACAAACAAAAAGGATGGAATAGAACTAAAAGAAAGGAGAATAGAGAAATCACAACTGGCCAGAACCAACCCAAAAAAGAAGGGAAAAAGGAGAAGCCAAAAAGAACACAGAAGGACCGAGACAACAAAACATCCACCAAGCTCAAACGAGAAGAAGAACAGAAACGTAACGCAAAGACAAAATAGGGAAAAAAGAAAACGAAGAAAAAGAAGAAAGAGAGGGGAAAAAAAGAGAACTCGACCAGAGAACAACATATCCCCAAGAGTAACAGGGATGTAAGACAGAAGAAAAGAATACCCCAACGTAAAAGAAGGAAAACACCAAATATACCGACCACCCGAATGAGGAAGAGAAACCCAACGGCAGATACAAACGAAACGAGCATACACCGATGATACCCAGAACATGAAGAAATACTCCTCGGAAACCGGAGGAAAGAAGAAAGAACCAAGCAACCCGGAGAATGAAAGAAAAAGCGCAAACACTGAACCAAAAAAAAAAAAAGAAGAGAGTACCATACCTGAACACACGACGCGAAGAGTAGAAAAAGAGAAATTATAAACAGGAGAAGGAAACGGGAGAGAAAGACTCCAGAAAACTGAAGAAGCGGAAACGAAAAAAGGACGAGAACAACCGGAAGATCAGCCCGCGAAGGATCACCGAATCCACCCCACACGATCTAAGGACTGACAACGAAACAATCCAAACAGGAATAGAATACTCGTGACCTCCCCAGAGACCCAGCGACACCAAAGTCCCGATCCCAGAGACGCCATAACCACCGACCCCCAATCACACCAAACCGACAAAAACGATTAACCGACTACGAGATATAAATCACGAATACCCAACAGCGAAACCCAACAATTATCGGAATCAAGGAGAACAGAGGGCGAAAACTAGACAAAAACGAAGAGAACGAAGAGAATTACACGCGAAAAACGCGAGAAAACAGAGACAAAGGCGAACGAACCCAAACCGAGCGTGTGAAAACGAAACCCGTACATTTCTGCCCGAAATAAAAGTCAAATAAGTAGCACACTTTTCGCCATGCTGCCACCAAGAGTAATTATACTCCACCCCCTAAACCCCACAAGTAAACGTGGAGAAGCAAATAAAGACGTAACCCAAGAAGAAAGAAGAAGTAAACAAAAAGAAGATAAAAGAAAGAAAAGAAAGAGAGAGAAGAAGACTAAAAAAAAACTCCGAGAAAGAAAAAGAAAAATAAGAAACAAGAACCCCACAACCATCAACCGAAAAGGACCGCGAACCGACAACAAAAAAAAACACCCCCCCAAATAAGAGTAAGAAGTGAGATCTTCCCAACCAAGTAAAGAAAATGTGAGTTAAACAAGTGCAAGAGAACAACGATCGCCATTCCCAGCAAATCCCTAACACACAAAGAAAAAGAGAGATGGACACGATGAGGAGATGGAAGAAGCCCACAACACCACACACCCCAAACAGAAGAAGAGACTAACAGCGTAAGATGAAAAAAAGCAAGAATGCGAGATCAAACACGATACCCTTATAAGATACTAAAAATATCCACAAAACCAGAAAGCAGATAACAAGCATACACAATACGGAACAGAACGACGCTAAAGTATAAACAGCAATGAATACTAACTCCAAATACCACACCACCGGAAAAAGCGAAAGCGCACGAGACAAAACAGAAGAAAAAAAAAAATAAAGCTTCCACCCAAAACTACCCCGATCGTTTATCAAGAGGCAGATAAATGGGGACGGAAAAAAAAATCGCACAAAAGTTGAAAAAACTAACCCCCCACTCACAAACCATTGGATAGGAAACCAAGAAGAAAGAAGAGAAACACAGCAAGAGATACTTAAAGAGACAAAGAGAAAAGTTTTCTCCCCAAAGACTCGAACCAAAGTAGAGCGAGTAGAGAGCGAAAGACATGAAACCAAAGGCTAAACCCAACCCCACAATCCAGCGATCAACAAACATACCAACCACCAAGACGCAAAGAAATATCAACATCCGAGAGGGATCCCAACCAGAGGACAAGGAAATGGAACAGATCAGAACGGCCAGATCAAACAATACTACACACACCCCTAAGACAGATAAGAAATGCTAGCGAGGAGAAAAAAAAAAAAAACAAGACGATTAAACCCTTAAGAGACAACACACAAGACTTACCTACGACCGGACAGTGAAATGACCAAAAGTCGAAAAATCCCAGCGGAGAAAAGTAACAAGACGAAAAGGAACGAGAGAAGAGGAACAGAAGAAAGAAAAGACATAGAACGAAACACACCCCACGAGACCTAGGAACACCTACTAGTCTAGGACACATAAAACATAAATCCACAACAAATGAACAAGTCCCTAACAAGAGAAGGCAATCCCACCTGAAAATAGAAAGAACCCAACAAAGAGAAAAGAAAAGACACGAGTTCCGCCATCACCACTTCCCCACCCCAAGAAAACATCAAAAAACAGGAAAGCATATACAAAAAACGACACCAGAAGCAACAACTCCAGGGATTCAACACCCTTGAGAAGAGGATAAAGAAAAACCAGACATGAGATATCGATCAAACAGAAGCAAACCGGAACCTTCCATCACTCGAACGCGAGCACATAAACACGCGGAGTAAACGTATGAAAGCGACAAACCCAGAGAACAACACACGGAATCACCCCACACACTCGAGATAAATGAGAATACGACTGCAATATTCCAACAAGAGAGCCGAGAGAGTAAAGGACGAAATCCGCGAAAGAACACCCAGCTTAGAGAGCCAAAGACGAGAACGGAAAAAAAGAAAAAGTGAAGTACGAATGAAGTGAGAACCACAGCGCAAAAAGACGAAAGACATGTAAACAGAATAAAAACCAGAGCACAAAACGATAAAAGTGAATCGATAAGACAACCACAACAGACTACAGCAGAAAAGAGAAAACTCAAAAACAGAAACTGAAAAGATCCACAATCGACAGGAACACACGACCAGAAGGAAAACAAGAAGCGGAAAAGAAATAAAAGAGGAGAAAAAATGTACTTCAAGAAGTAACAAGGAAATAAAAGACAATTATCCCCGAAACCAAAAAAAGCCAGAAAACAAGAAAGGGAAACAGGAAAGCTGGAAACAAGCCCGAGAAGAAACAAAAGAGAAGACATACGACACCCATAAGGAAAAAATAAGAGAGAAGAGACACGGACGAAAGAACGACACGAACAACAACCAAACACTTTCCGAACAAACGAGAACAAGAAAAGATAGATACCGCACCGAAAGACAAAATAACTAGTGAGAAAGAAGAAACTATAAGGAAATACGAAGTCACACTAAAAAACATCCACTAAAAGCACGAGAGAGTCAAAAAAGAATAAGTAGAGAAAAAGAACAATAACAAGCATAAGAAAGCGATGGAAGAAAACACCGGACCAATCACCACACAGCGAAAAGCACGAATCCCGCGAAGCAAGAAACAGAAAAAAAAGAAAAATCGGACACGGACAAGAAAGTAAAGCAAACAAGACCTCTGCAATAACCAAAGAGAACGAAAATCCCGAGCAAAAAGCCTAAAACAAATCAAAAGGGAAAAAGGAGAAAATATACAATAGAAAAAGAAAAGAGAGCGAGAAAACCGGAAAACGCGAGAAAAAAGAAGTGTAATGACACAAGAAGAAAGGAAAGAAAAAGCGAACCAAGAAAGGACCCGATCGCAATCCGAAAGAATCAGGCAGAAGGAACGGACCGTGAAAAAGAAACAACCAAGCACCAGAACCAGAGAGAAAAAACCACAAATTGAATCATCAACGACACGAAATGAGTGCGAAATGCAACAAAACGTGGAGATAACGCGAAGTTCGAAGAAAAGCGATGTAAGTGAAAAAAAGCAGACGATACACTATACGAAAAGATATCCCCGTCCAATCACATACCATCTACCCCGACAGATCGCGGAGAGAGAGAAGAAAAAAAGACAGTCCACCAAACATCACACACATCAGACCACAAAGACTACCAACACCCCAAGAAGAGTTATTTGTATCCACGATACCAACAACTAATCCACAACCGACGATGACTACAATCCCACATATAGACCCAGAGGCAATAGAAAGAAATATCCCAGAGGCATATAAACGCGACTCTCTACACAGCACCAGAAAAGAAACGCAGAAATTAGAAACGAGAACACCAACAAATCATAACACGAGCTAGCGAGCTTGGATGAAGAAAACGATAACAGTGAGGATACCACTGAACCCAATACAGACTCTAAACAACCATTCAACGCTGACTAATAACGAGAGAGAACCACAACCGAAAACACAATACCTTTACCGAAAATTCTTAACCTCAGAGAAAGAAATAAAAGATATCCAAAACAACAACCACGAAGAAAGAGACTCACGCGACATTGACACCACATAAACTCAGCTGGTAAAGAAAAGGAAGATAAACCACATACACCAGATAGAGAAAGACTACAAAACATGTGCATAACAGCGAAAAAGAGAGTGGAAATACCAACCATTGACCTACACCTTCCAAACAACTAACACAAACACCAGAGCACCACCGAATGAATAACGAGAAAGAGAAACAGACCATTCCAGCAAAAGAAAGACAGCATACCGAGAATATAACGAACAAACGAAAGGAGAACCCAAACCGAAGAAAAAAACGATTCTATCCAGGAGACGAGTATACACAAAACGAGAAACCACCAAGCATCGACGACTAGACCTAACCAAGATAACACAACATACAAATCAGAAGTAAAGAAAACGAAAGCAATTACCACACACCGAAAAAGAAGAGAACGAAACAAAAATATATACGCGAATAGTAATAGAAGAATAGATGACACAGAAATGAAAGAGTACATTGCAACAAGATCACGCATCGACATCCTAAACGGTAGAGATACACACACACAATCCGATCAGGATATAATTTCCACAGAAGAAGAAAAAAGAGACCACTAAAAGAAGTAACTACAAGAGACATGAGAACAAACCACCACAATCACTCCAGAGAGATCAACTCCACATCATTCCCGAATAAAGGAACGCTCTACCATCAACAAGCGTAACGACTAACTATGAGATAAAAAACGAGAAGAGATCGAAGGGAAACACAGAAAAATGGAACAGGGAGAGTACATAATAAGCGCGAAGAGTAAGTACCCGAAGAACGAAACACGCGACAAGAGAACAAGAAAAAAAAGAAGCCCCCACGAGAACGGAACAGAGTGAATAAGCAACGCCGACCATAAGCTCTACCTCCCAAACACAACCGGATAAGAGAAATACACAAATCTATCACACACGACACGCCAACCAAAGGACAAGCGTGAAAAAGTAAAGACAAACAACACAAAAAAAGAGGAAAGAAAACAAGACAAATGGAACAAGCGAAATACAACGATGAAAAGAAAAAAGGGAAAAACTAATATCGCGAAAAAAGAAGGAGAATAAGAAAACGAGGACCGAAAGTAAGATAACAGGACTGAAAAGAAGAGATGAAAAGGAATAGAGAATAGATATGAAAGAGGACACCAAAGAAAAAAACCAGACCAATCCCGACAGAATTCACATAGAACACCCGTACAGGGAGAACGAAAAAGACACTAACAAACACACACAAAGCAAAAAAAGAGAAGGACAAACAAAAATTCAAGCCCGAATAATATCCTCACAGACTATAAAAAGTTCCCGACCCCCTCCCCACCGAAGCGAAAACGGATCGAAAAACATAATTATTCCCACTGAACAAAAATACAAACGGGGGTGAACAAGAAAGATCCCGCCGCGAAAAAAAAGCGACGAAAAAAAAAAAGTAGGAGAAACTTATTGCCCGAGATGCACAAATACACAAGCCAGACGACACGAACGGCTAAACTCCAACACAAAGCATGGAAGGAAAAACAATGAAAGAAGGAGTGCAGATCAAAAGGACGTGAAAGAGAATGAGTAAAATCCACCAAAAAGAAAAAATCAGAGAAAAATCCCTATCTAATCACAAAATAAAAGCGAAAATGCAAAGAAAACGGACACCAAACTTTCCGATTCCAAGACGTGAAGTATAGCGAGACGTGAGCCAAGAAAAGTCGAACTATATAAAACACACCAAGTAAAAACACACTTACCCACAGAAAAAGTAAGATGAAAAGAAGATGAAGTACAAAGAAACAGAGTTAACATAATCACACAAGAGGAAACTGCCACAAAGGAATAGAAGAGATTAGACCGCCAAGCCACGCAGATTTCCAACACGATGGATGAAAGATAGCGTACAAAAAAAAGACACAAAGGATAAGAAAGAGAAAAAAGAAAGGAAAAAAAATCAAGATGAGGAACAACCATATCGAACACAACACAAACAAGAGAGAAAAGGAAGAGAAGATATAACAGAGATAAGAAAGGATAACGATAAACGAAATAAGAAAAAACAAGGAGAACGGGAAAGTCCGATCCCGCCAACACATGATACCCCGGAGTATAACCCAATAGCAATAGACAAGCAAAGAATACAAGTATCCCAGCAGTTTAGGAATGAAACAAGAGACACTCTAAACACCACGAAAAAAACCCGCACCGTGATCCCGGGCGGCGCTGGTGGTGGGGGACGGCGCGGAGGTGGTAGGCGTCGCCCACCCAGCCCACCGCCCGGGCTTCCTCTCCGCGGGCGGCGCCGGGGGCGTCCCCGACGGCCCGCATTTCCCGCAGACTGCAGGTAGGGCCGCCCCGCCCGTCCCCCATCCCCCCCGAGGTCCTCCACTTACCCCCCCCCGGCGCGCCCCCTCGTCCTCCCCCCCCCGCCGTGGCAGGCGCTATGGCGTCGGCCGGGGTTGCTGCTGGCGAGCCTGCCCCCGTCCTCCCGTAGACCTAGGATGCGAAGCCCGCCCCGAGCCCCTCCCTGTTGGACGCCCCCCCCGGCAGCAAAGAAATGTAAACAATCGGTCGAAAGAGAACAACTGAAGAAGAAAAAAAAGTAGAAGAGCGCGAATTAAGAATCGCCAGCAGAAAACGTAGAGAGAATGAGAACGAAATAAAAACCCGACAACCGAAGAAACTCCACAAAAAGAACCGGACAGCACTACACAACCACCCAAAACACACCAGGAAAGTCGAGACTAATACCAAAACAAATCGCACCAACACAAGAGAAACACCACCACACGCAAAGGCAACAAAACAAAAAACGAAGAACATAAGAAAGTGGAAAATATTCCAACGCTAACCAAGTGCAAGAAACCCGGAAAAAAAGAAAGATACGATCAAAAGAAACTAAAGAGATATGATGGAATTTGAACCATTAACCACACCACAGAAAGAAATATAGATGAAGTAGGAGTGAAAAAAGGAAGGGAAAACACGATCCCAGATGAACTAAGACAAAGAACTGCAGACCTACAGACGGGAACTAACAAAACACCAAATCCCAAGAAGCACAAGAATAATGGAAACAAAAGAAAATAAAGAAGAGAAAAGAAAATTAAAAAACAAAAAAATGTAACAGAATCGAAGGAAAGAATGATCCAGACGAAAAAAGAACGGACACCAGAAGAAGTCGAAACGAAACATTCCCCAAGAGCAAAGACCCACGTGGGAGTACAGACCATACCAGAAACTCGTACACACACGAGGGAGCTAAGGAAGTAAGAGAAAACAACAACAGAAAGGAGGGGAATAACAGCCACGCGAAATACTCCAAAACAAAAAGACAACACAACAAAAAACATAAGGGAAGATAAGAACCATGACATCCAAAACGGAGCCAGAAAGAAATAAAGAAAGCAAGGCATGAAAACTGAGCCGAAGAGACAAGAGAAAAAAACACTACCATCCCGAACATACCAGTCCTACAGGAACACGGATTATGAAATAGACTGACAGAAAAAAAGAGGAGAACAATAAAAAAACGAAAGACAATCAGACTTCCTACAGAGTGACTGAGGAAACAATCACACCGTAAGTTAGTAAGATGAGGAAAAAAACACATAGCACCCAAAGAGAAATCATGAAAAAAAAGAAAACACACACAAATCGGACCAGACAAAAGAAAAGGAGTTGAAGAAATACTTCACGAATAAAATAAGCTCACACGACAACACCCAAACGCACAATGATATGAACAAGCATTTACACATAACGACCGGCAAGAAGAAACAGGCCACAAGCACTAGAACTCCCCGAAGGATAGGAAGCAACAACGGAAGAAATAGCGAACAAATCTCCACATACAGGTAACAAACACCAAGAGTTAAATAGGAAATTAGCACAGAAAGCAACACAAAAGATCCAAAACAAAAACGAGTAAAAAATCAATAAGAGGATATATGAAACTCCACCATAATCCCCAAGAGAGAACAAAAAGAAAAGCGGAGAGGAAAAAACTAGAAAGAACAAGAGACCAACCTAAAACCACAAAAAAAGTAGAAAGAGTCCCGAGAAAGGAGGAAAATCGAAAAGACAACTTCAACACGAAAGTAAAGACGAAAGACAAAAAGGAATAACCAACACAAGCTAAAAAACCAAGAAGAATAGACAATAGTGAGACGCAACGAAAACTAACCAAACAAGAGGAAAACACCAGAGTCATAAGAAAAGCGAAAGACAAACAGAAAAAGGGAGGACAAAAAGAAAGAGACGAAGAAAGAGGATCAAGAGAGGAGCTAGAGAAAAAAACGTACAGGAAGAAGAAACACAACCAAGAGAGAAGAAAAAAGTGAAAAACCAGATACGCACAAGAAGATGATAAAGATGGAGAACACCAAGCGTATAGAGAACCGGGCTTAGAAGAGCATACAGAGGAAGAAGAAGACACCTAGGCACAGCCCAAGCAAGAACAGAGCGAAAAAGAATAAGAAGAAATCTGATGAAAAGAACAGCACGAAAGAATCACCAAAACAACAATCCGAACACCAGAAAGACGAAAGGGAGAGAAATAAATAGAATTTCACACATATCCCACGCACAGTGATCGACAAGAGGGAGAAGTAAATCAAACACAACACTAAGTAAAAAGAGATTTGAAATAAGATGGGATGACCAAGAAGAAAGGACGTAGAAGATATCGACGAAACAGTCAAAGGCATCCGCATCAACAAAACACAACGAGCAAAACAACACACCATTCACAAACAGGAAATAACAAGGCGACAGAGGAGGAACAAGAGAGAAAAGAAAAACTAAATAACACATCCACGAGGAGATCACGAGACAAAAAGACGAAAACTACCTCACAAATAACACCAACGACACATAGGGAAAAAAAAGATAGACACAACCAATGAAGACGAAGAACAACACAGAAATAAGAGAATTGAAAACAAATAAGTAAAACGGCGAAATAAACAGACACGGTGTGTAAGGAAAAATACCGGACACATTACCAGACCACTCGAACTAATCGATTGAAAGGATATATAACACCTTGAAAAACGGAAGGAAGACACCGGACACAGCAAACATACTAAAGAGAACAAAAACCACCAGTAGTTGACAGAAAGAAATCACCGTCAACATTACCACAAGACAACCGAACACCCGAGAAAACCTAATCAGAAGAAAGCACAGCGAAAAACCACGACACAAGATGCCAAGAATGGAATGAAGAACAAATATGAATGAACAAAAAAGAACAACACTTTTTCTTTCCACCGAGGATTAAAGATCACCACCAGATACAAAGAAGTAGTAAGAACCATAGAATAAAACCTGCAAGATCCGATCCAACAGGAGAATGTAATAATGAAGTAACGCATCGCAGAAACCGATCCCGAAAAACGTAATAACCCAACACGAAAAAAAACAATTGTCGAACCAACGAAGACATAAAATCCATTCGAAGTGTAGGAGAACAAGCGAAGTATATTACCACGGTAAATGACACGCATTAGATAAAAAAGACAAAGATAATGGAAATCCACAGGGAAAGAGCCAAGACTACACAGACACACGCGAACTTTGAAAGACCTGGGACAGAAACAGGACAAATTCTACCTAGAACCAATAAACCTGACGGAGGAAAGGAAGAGAAAATAGACTGTGATTTACCGCCAAGTCACCGAAGAAGGAAGAGAAAATAAGAGAACTGAGAAAGAGAGTAGGAGATATAGAAGAAAAAAAGAAAAGAAATACCACTCGACGATACCTACTCAGGTTATAGTATAAACGGCAATTCCATCAAAACCCAAAGCACGTAGAGAAGTCAGATTCGTCAATAGACACACATAATAAGAGACAATCTCACCGAAACACAAAAGCAATATATGACACCAGAAAGAAATATCACGACTATTTACCAACAACTAGGAAGTTGAGCAATATGACCAGTATCGAGAAACGTAACCACAAGAAAACACGAACGCGAATATGCTAAAGGAAGAGAAAGACACCTTTGAACGACCAACCAAGGCAAGTACACAATAGAAATCAACATCAAAAATCACAGAGAAACTAACACATCCTACCCATTCTCTCGCCACAAACCGAGAGAAACTCCATTCCATATAACACAATCCCACCAATAAAAACACCCTAAGAGCGGTGACGGCACACAAAACCAAGAACCACAATTAGACACCCAAACAAAGAGAGAGAGAAGTAACAGGAGCAACCAAACATAAGAGACAGCATACACAAAAAAGAGAACACGCCAACCCAAATAGATGGTCGAACATCGAAAACACCGACATGAAACGAACACGAAAAAAGCAAAAAGAGTACAATCGCACAAAAACACCAACCGAAAAAAAAACCGAAGAAAGAAACATCAATCCACAAAGGATTAGGAAACGAGAGAAATGAAATCAAAAGTCAGAATCAACGTAAACAACACCTAAAACAAAAAACATAGATAAAAAAATTACAATACCGGAAAACACGAACGGAGGAATGAAGAGAGAAAAAAGAAGGTGAACATAACACACAACAAGCAACAAAAAAACGCTCAAGAAAATGTTAAAAAGAATAAAAAAAAAAGATGAAGAACGCGCGAAAATAAGAAGATGGTCACAGAGAGACGAAAGAAAAGGAGAGGAGTAAACAAAATAGCGTAAAAGAACATAGGAAAAATGACACGCGAATACAGAACCCCAACGACGGAATCCCATACCCCATAAAGAAGTAAATATAAGAGTAAAGTGAGACGGAAACAGACGAAAGCGTAAGAACAAATCAAACGCGGACAAGCGCGACTGAGAACGAAAACTACACCACCCCAAAAGCACAGGCGAGAACAATCAAACGATGACTAAAAAGAACTTCACCCCCCAAAAAGGAGTAGTATCCCCAATACGCTAGAACAGATCGAACAAAACAATAACACCTTAGAACAAACAAAAACTAGCACACCACACAAACTAAGAAATAACAAATCCCGAGAGGAAAGGAATTACACAGAAATCGCCGAAAAACAATCACCCGAAACAGGAAAAAAGAAAAAACAGAAAAAGTGAAAACTATAAATCCAAACCAACGCATAAACGAACATAAAACAGCACGTCGGCCAGCATCGGGCAGAAAACTCCATCCAAACGAGAGATGAGACACGAACAAAAAACAAACATACGACTAGGAAAAAGAGATGAATAAAACGGATAGAAATAAAAAGCGAGAATCGCCGACAACGAAACGAGAAAAGACAGACATCGAGAGGACAAGTAAAGCGGGAATGGACACCCACATGCAAGGAAAACACCCTCCCTACAAAAAAAAGAAGAAACGACAGGCATTACCACGCGAAAAAAAAATGAACAACGAGAAAAAATCACCCTATCACCACGGACCAATGCCACATTCAATTTGAACAAGATACAACAGATATCACAACCCAAGACAGAACCAGAAAAAGACAGAAACATAAACCGAATAGAAGCAAACAAAAATATAGCACCACAAAGAACCCAAACACCAGACCAAAGAAACCAAAAAAACGAAAACCAAATAATCCTCTAATCACCCACGGAGAACTAGAAAATGAAAAAAACAGAGAAAAAGAGAAACAAGAAACGTGAAATCTAACCTCTCCAAACGAACAATAAATAGAGAAAAAGAAGGAGTCAGCGATACCCATAAATAACAAGACAACAACAACACACGAAAAAAGAAAATGACGGAAAACAACGCAGAGAATAGGAGGAGAGAAAATAGA
The DNA here is from genome assembly GCA_038501795.1 of Pseudopleuronectes americanus. Classification (NCBI taxonomy): domain Eukaryota; kingdom Metazoa; phylum Chordata; class Actinopteri; order Pleuronectiformes; family Pleuronectidae; genus Pseudopleuronectes; species Pseudopleuronectes americanus. The sequence continues at coordinate 42,528 of JBAMIH010000161.1, forward strand.
CAAGAAAAGAGCGTAATGACACACAATACACCACCAGAAAAAGAGGATGAAACAAAAAAGAAAGAGGAACAGGAACACCATGAATCCGAGACAAGAAGGAAGCCGGGAAAAACAGCAAAACCTAGATCTCGCACACAGACCAGAGAAGAAAGGGGATTATTCCCTCTAGTAAAGAGGCGAAGAAACCCCACAAAGATGCAACTCACAGAAAGAAAGGAGGGACAGACATACCTCAGAACTACCCGAATCCCAACACAAACAACAAGAAAAAGGAAAACCGAATCCACACCAAAAGAGAAGAACGAACAAAAAGGGACGAAAAATCACCAATGCCCGAACAAAGCAAAAACACCCCGACGATAACACCAGAATACGCAAGTCAGCGGAACGCACATACAAATACGATGACAGAAAAAGAAAACCGACAGCAGAAGAGCGTGAAAGAAAGATTACACATCAGATCCAATCACAAAAAAACACACCCGAAAAAAACTATAGAAAACGACAGACAACACGAATCAAACGCACACCGCGAAAAAATAAAAAATAAAAAAACCGGATAGGCACCGAAAGCAAGAGAGAAAAGAAAGAGAAAGACGCGAGGGAACAATCACTACCGTCCAAAAGTGGAAGAGACCAATCCCCTAGCCGAAAAAATGAAAAGGATAAACAATTAATCCAACCCAAAGCAAACGGAAAAAGAAAAAAAACAGCAGAACGCAAACACAAGACAAAACAGAGAAAAAAATCAACCAACCAAGAAAAAAAAAAAGAGACGAAACGGACAAAACCAGGAAAGAAACCGAGAGAAGAACTACGTGAGAAAAGAAATCCCAACGAACTCCACAAAACAAACAAATACCACAACTCCGCGACGACACAAGTAAAGAAAAAAAAACGCAAATACAGAAAGAAACCACGAAATATGTAAAAACGAAGGACAAAAGAACAAACACTCTCACACCGAAGATCCCAAAAAATCTCCCCGAACACACAGGAAAAACAGAAAAAGATCAGAAGGTTAAAAGAGAAAGAGGAAAAAAGATAAAACGACTAAAAGCAACAAACAAAATCCCGGAGAAAAGACGAAGAGATATAACAAGGAGAAAAAGAGTGGATAACAACAGAAGAAGAAGAGAAAACGAGAAAACAAATCACACTTACCAAACAAAAAGGTGATAAGGCAAAAAAACGACGACGACAATTCACCTCCGACACCGATCGACGAAACTATAACGACACAAGAGGGCACACTATCACAACAGTGCGACACGAACCCGAAACACATCTCCACAAGGAAAACAAGAAGGGACCCGAAGCACTCTATTACACCAAGACCCAACACAAATCTCACCTACGCCAGGACAGAGAGAAGTCGAAGCCAACGAAAGTCAGTAACAACGAAATAGACACAGGAATCTCAAAATACAGCAACAACACTCAACAACATGATTGGGCGTGAAGAGATGACGAACAACCGCCCATTGAAAAAAACGTAGGAAGGGAAAAATACCAACCAAACCCCCCCCCCCTCCCCCCTCGGTCCCGGGGGCACCGTGGCGTCCCGCGGGGCTCCCCCGGACGGAAGCCCGCAGATCCAAAACCCCAATACTCACAAAGCAACCAATTACCAACAGGAAAAGCGGAGAAACAACATGACCACAAACAAGATCCACCCGAGAGTTCTCCTTCTCCAAGACCAAGAAACAAGGAAAGAGACAAAAAAAAAACCGAGAAAACGTAACGAAGATAAAACGCAGGAACAAAAAAGAACGAGCAAAAAACGAATCACCAACAACACACAGAAGAGGAAAATCAACCAAAGAAAAACAGTTAAAGGGCACAGAGGACAGTAACAAGGAAGAGACAAGAGGAAAGCCACAAGATCTTCAGACCACAGAAGAAAGACAGAAATAAAAGAAGAAGACAGGACGACCCACACGAAAAAGGAGGCATATAGAGGCTAAGAAAACCAAGCAACAAAAAAACTCACCACACACTCACGACGAGTAGCACTTTAACAAGACCAGCCGAAATAATCCAAAATCCAACCAGTCCAAGACCGCCGAGGAAGCGAATGATATAACGAAGATAGAGAAACAGAAAGGAACCGACAGCAATTATACACAAAAAGAACAAAAGAGAGAAAGGGAAAAACTTACAGAGAAAGAAGAAAAGAAAAACACGAAAAAGACATACCTACGATGACACCGAGCGAACCAAACACAAGAGGAAAACGAAGAAGAAGAAATAAATAACGAGAAGTGATAAGGACGAGCAAAAAGCTAGATAAAACACAGGAGGAGCGAGAGGAGACCCAAATCAAAATACCGTTAACCACTGTATAAGAAATGAATACATGAAAGAAAGAATACTGAGAAGAACGAACCCCAACAAGAAAAACCATCCATCCCCTGCAACCCGAAGCACGATAGCTAAGGGCGGCAAAGAATAGTACGCAACATCCAAACCGGCGAAAATGAAAAATGATAAGGAAAAGACAGAGAAGTGGAAAGGAAAACGACAATACATACACACAACGGCATCCCCGGCCAAAAAGAAAACGATCAGAAGAAAAAAAAAAGAAATAAGGATAGGCTAGATGATATCCAAAATCACCAGAGAATCATCATTAACGGAATCCTACACAACAGTTGATCCGTCCAACACACGCACGACCATACACGAAAACCTACAAACGTTTCGCCTTCCATAACCGACCGGAAAAGTGAAAAAGGAACAGGAGAAAATGAAAGGATGAACAAGCAACTAATACCGAACACCGGCAACCCAAAAACGAACAGTAAGAAAACAAGGAGCGACACAAAAAAGAGCAAAAACAAGAACGGAGTAAAGAGGAAAACGAAAGAGAAAACTCAACCGAATCAAAGCGACATCACACAGGAAGAAGAGAAAAAAATACACCGCCGAACTTAAAAGAAAAAGACAACAACGACAAGAGAAGGAGAAGAGGAAAACTATGGAGGAAGACACCTAAACTAAAGAGCACACGACCACAACAACACTGCACAAGATTCATCACCATAAACCAAAGATGTACCCTATACACAACATCGTGTACCTAACCTGAAAGCGAGAAAAAAACAGGAAAATTTAAGGGAGCAGAGTTTAGCTGAAAAAGCGATAAAGGAAAAAAAAGTGAGAAAAGATATTCGAATGATACGAAAGTGAAAGACGCAGGCAAGTGAAAAATAAACATCAATCCAGATTACTCGGAGCACAGAAGATTGCAAGACAAAATTTCCCGGCAACGAAAGTGAGGACACCAAGAAGAGAGTTGACACATCTCAACGCAACAAGAAAGGTGAAGCGAAAGAAACACATAACGCGCAACAGAATCACACGGACATTACGCACGCATGCAACGAAAGACATAAACGAGAAAGAAGATCCTCAAACCGGTAAAACCCCAAAAACGAGAGGTAGCATTCCGTAAACAAAGATAAAGAAATCAAGAAAGAAAAAAATGTAAATACTATTCTGACCCTGGAGAAATATGAAGTTTACAGAAAAGAGGAATCATCAAGAAGGAAAAAGAAAACAAATGCGACAAGAAGAGACCAACACAAGCGACACAAACTACGCGCCACAAAAACCACATCCACGACCGCTCAACAAAAAGATACGAAATGGCAAAGAAAGACAAGGACGAGAACCACGGAGGAAAACAACATCATCCACTCAACGACGACCAGACCACCGACTAGAACACGAAATAATGGAAAACTGAGAAAAAACGAAAAAAAGGAAAAGAAGAGAAAGGAAAAGGTAAAGAACACTGGTGAACAGATGAGATAAAGAACAAGTAGACGAAAATAACGAAAAGAACGGCGAGCCACGCCAATTACTGCGAAGACGGCCGAGGAAAAGGACACATAACAGGCAGCTCAAGACCTAAAGACAACGAGGTACCAAAAACAGAAGAACCATAAGATTTAAGATAACCAGATAACTAAAAATTGACTAGGTAAAGAAGAAAAACCCAGGGAAGACGAAGTTAGCACAAACAAAACCACACAGAGACATGTCTTTCGGAGACGCACGGTAAAATACCACAAACCAGACACCAAGAATAAAATGAAGACTAATCAGTAAGAACCCGGAAAAGGAAGTACGCAATAAAAAGCCGAAAAATAACAAACCAAAACAGTGAAAGCAGAAAATGGAAAATAACAAAGGGAAAATACGGAAGAGGTAAACACCAAACAAAATTAACATACCGCATCAAATAAAAAGAGAAAGGAAAAAGAGCGAAGAAAACACAGAAGAACGAATCATGAAAACGAAAAAGATCTACGCACGCGTGAGAAAATGAAAGAATAAAGAAGAAGGAAGAAGATACAACTACCCAACGTAGAAGAAAGAAAATTAACACACCCAAAGAAAAGTACGATGCGAATAAAAAGGGGCGGACGCGAAAAACATGAAAAGAATAGATAGGTAAGGACAAAACCAAAACAAGATAAGGACAGAGAAGGAAAAATCTCACATCAATCACTCTAACACGCACGCAGGAGAATAAAGACAGACACTAATGTAAGAAGGGAAGAAACAGACGCACTCACAAACCGTGCTGACAATCTCACAACCGAACAAAGGGAATCCAAAGAGAAAGACACAGAACACGATAAGTAAAGATAAAGACCGATGTTACCATCCCACTCCCAGAAAAAGGAGAAGCGAGACACAGAGAAAAGAAAAAGTAAAAGAATCACGAAAAAAAGGACGAAAGAGAGCAAAATAGCCAGATCAAACAATCCATTTGCCCGTAGGAAGGCATATCACACTAGAGCGAAAAAACAAAGCGAAAGCCAATGAAATACCCCAAACCCTAGACCTGAACTCTAAAGTACATAAATTTCTAAAACCAACACTAAAAAAGAAGAATCTCACCGCGAGCAAAAAAACATAAAAGAAAAACAAACATACCGACCAACCAAGTCAAATACAAAATCTTAAATAACGAACCAACAAAAAGGAGAGGAATAAGGAAGAGTAGAAACGAAAGACAACGCATCACTCGGAAGAGTAGCTGGCAATAGAAGAGTAAGAAAAATAACCACACAGTCATCAAGAATGGATGGGTAACGAAAAACTGAAGACCAAGAAACGCAAAAAGAAAGCCACTACAACGACAAAAACAACGAGATTGACCATACGCGCATACAGAAATGAAGAATAGGAGAAAACTGAAGCTCACGAAAAAATGCACGACAAACGACCCTAAAGCCAAAATAGAAAAAGAAAAAAATACGATAACACCGACCCCGTGAGACAAAAACAACTCCCAGAAAGAATACCCGAGAGCCAAGCACACCGACACAGAAAAAAGTAACAATGTTTCCACAACTGATTAAACCATCCAATCAAAAGCACAGCCTAAAAAATCAGAAACACATCCCAGAGAGAGTAGAAATGAAGGAATGAATCACAACTTTACCCAACTACCCCACAGGAAATGAAAACGACCGAAAAAAGAAAACAGAACAGAACACTCAGACACACCGAGAATGAAAAGAAAAGAAAGAGAAAGAACAGCGACTCCACATCCAAAAGGAAAAACAAATAGCCACAGTAAACAGACCCAAACGAAAAAAAATCAACAGAGCAGAAGGATATTCCACTACAGAAGAGTGATAAACGGAGAAAAACGATACACGAAAAGAAAACGAGAAGAGGAGAAGAGCCAAAAATGGAAAAGGACTCCGCAAAAAAGAAGGAAGACAACCCGGATCCGTACGAAAAGAACACAAATAAAAACGAAGTAATAGTAAGAAAAAGAGTGGAAAACAACAAAAACACCCAAACGTACCCAAAGCGTAGAAAAGATGAATATGATAAGAAAGGAGACAAAGTACGGAAACATCGAACAGATACACGAACTACGCACACTGGAAAAAATAAGATCCCGCGAACGAAGACATTCCGGAATAGATCCCTGAAAAAATAAGGAAAACGGAGAAAACAACAGACACAATAAACGAAAAAGACATAAGATGAAGCAACCAAAGATCAGGACAGTAGTAAAAAATAGTGAAGACACACGACAGTGCGAAAAAAGAAAGAAGGAATAGAAAGTGCGCGCATAATTAGTACCAATATCGAAAAGAAAATGGAGGAATAGAAGCGAAAAAAATACCCAAGAAGAAAGAAAAAACTACACGAGGAAACATAGACAAGATCGGAAAAACGCAAACCAGGAACAAACAGACGATCAACCTAAGAAGAAAAATACCACACAGATGAGATATATGGTCTTAATCCTGACACCCTAAAATCGCCACCCTCAAAAACTCGCGAAAGGAAAGTGAGGTGAGAGCCAAAAACCCAGTCCCCAACGACACACACAATGAAAAGGAAAGTTAACTACCGATACAAAAAAAGAGGGAGGATGAAGAAAAACCAACCAATCCCAAATAAATACAACCGAATAACAACCGAAAGATCCCGAGAAAAAGAAGAAAGGAGTAAACCCGCAAACCAGAGAAAAGGAAGGAAAGGCAAAAGAGAGTGAAAAAAGAAGTGAAGAACAGAAGAATCAGAAGAAGAGCGAACAAAGACCGAGTAATGAGAAATATAGGGAAATAAAGAACAAACCACCGAAATCCAAAAAGCAGAAGAGACAAAGGAGAGCCACAGGAGAAACGAAAGTAGCGCAAACAACAAGAGAAGAGAGGAAGAGACAATACTATGCTGAAAGTAGTATAAAAAAAAAATTATACCGAGAGAAGACAGTAAAATAAAAAAAGAACGAACGAAACAAAGAGACTAGACGAAAACGACACCTAGACACCAGTCAAACTCCACCATTGAAGAATAGGGTGGATAGAATGAAAGAGAAAAATAGGGAATCTCCCAACGAGAGAAAGTAAACAAAACAGACAAAAATAGAAAGACGCGATAGGAAATCTACCACAAATTTCAGAGTAAAAAACACTATCGATACTAAATCCCGAAGGAAGAGCGAAAAACTTGAATCCAGAGATCCGAAACCCAACCATGAAAGAAAAAGAAGACCTCTAAGCGAGCACAGAACCAGAAACTCGACACGAAAGCAAAAAAGACAAAAGTGAAACACACAAGTAGTCACCCGATCACAAACACGATCATCGACAACGTAGAGAAAGATCAGAAAAAGGGCAGAGCGATGTCGAAAAAACCGAAACTACAAATAAAAAGAGAAACCCAAACACACCAACCGCCACAACGCATTCACACACCAAACAATGAGGAAGAGACACGCCAACAAAGGGTATGATCAGCTTATAGGAAAAAAACAGTAAAACCCAGAGGAAAAAAAAAGTCAGTAAACAAAAACAAGAACACGAAGACTGGAAGATAGAAATGAGGCGAATATTGTGACACCTCAGAAAAGAATACCACCCCCACCACCGAAGAAGACAGAAAGAGAGAGTGATCTTCAAAACCAGAGAGATGAAGGGAAAAAAAAGAGAAACAACACGAAAACAGAAGAGAAGACGAAAGGACAATGAACCCTAAAAAAGGATGAACACAAAAATTGTAAGAGGACAGAACCCACGAGAATAGAAAAAGAAAGAATAAGGAGAAAGCACCAAGATAGGAAAGGAGGTGATCGCGACCGATAACGAAAAAAGAAGGGAAAAGGCACACACCAAACATGTCAACAATCATATCCCTACCCGATACAGACAAACCAAAGACGTAAAATCTCGCACTAGCACCAGAAAAAAAGACACGAAAGATATCTTGATCTTAACCCCAGGATCAGCCAGTCCCCCCGTGACTGATTAAACCGGAAGGATACAGAAGGAGGAACAAAGGAATAACCAAACAACCAGTGATTTTGCTTCCAAGACATCGAAAAAAAAATTAAGATAATGGAACTACACTCGGATAATAACCATCATACAAACAACAACCAAACATAAGAGAAATGGGACGAATAGACGAAATAGGAAGGTCAAAGAGACCACAAATACCGTAGACAAAAAGAAAATCTCCACGAGAGAAAATGAAAGAGAAAGTCATCGATATGCCACTCCCAATATGAACCCCAATCAAAAGGAGGAACCAATACCACCCACGCAAAGTAGAGAAGAACGAGAAAAGAATCAAGAAGAAAGAAAGAAAGAAGCAACGAAAAGGAAAGCGAAGGAAAAACAACGGCGCAATGGTCAAACGTGAAAAGTGCGAAAGAATAAGAAGGAACCAAAACCGACGATGACAGGCGAAGGACAACACGAAAGACAGAAAAGGAGCGAAAACAAAGAACAATGTAGAACGACCAGACACATACGCAAAAAGAGAGAACTGATCACCTGAAAGAAAAAACAAAACAGAATAGAAAGGACGAAAAAGGGGCAATGAGAACAGGATATAAATACACACGATGGAAGAACAACGACACAATAAGAATATTCTCACCCCAAGACCAAGAAAGAAAAACGCAAAACTGAAGAAAAAAAAAGTCCGTACTCACCGAGACAAGGAAGAACAAACCGTAAAAAATGAAGCGGAGGGTGGTGGAGGAGGGGGGTGGAAAAAAGAAAAAAGTAAGAAACACGCTCGAAAAAACACAAAAGAGTAGAGACACCACCAAGAACGTAAGCAAAAAGAAGAACCCACAAAACGCCAACCCGCATAGCTACGCATCCATAACAAAAAGGAAGAAAAAGAAAGAACTCAAAAGAGAGGCTATAAAGACTCAGAAACGTGAAAAGAAACCAGAGAGGAAAATAGGAGAAGAAAACTACCCAACATCCATATCACCACACAAGCAAAAAAGATACGGGATCCCACTCGCACAGAACACAACAGAGTAATGACAAAACGACAACATCTTATCACAAGAGAACATGAAAAGAATGCGTAACTGAAAAAAAGAGTAAACAACAACCTCAAACAAAACGAGGACAAATCGGACGTAAGCAAATGTAACGAAAAATCTGCACATCACCAGACCGGAATTATACGCAAAATATCACCATAAATATAGAAGAAAAAGATGAAGGAAACGAGACAGACACTCACACAAAGAAGCGAAAGAAACATAAAAGAGGATCCCCTTATGAAAAAAAGGGAAAAATAAGAGACTTGGAGAAAGCGGAACCCGTATAAATATACAAGTAAAAGGACCAGAAAGAACAGAAAAATCGTGTATTAGAGGAGAGCCCCAAACAAATCTATTTTCCCGTGAAGACACTGAAGAAAAACAGATACCCCCCACGCAAAGAAAAAAGACAGCAACACACACAACCCAAACGTAAGACATGAAGACCGAAAAAAAAAAAAAAAGAAAGGGAAGAGAATCAATAGCAATAGAATGAACTGTAAGTGCATATAACCAACACCAAGGACGGAGACTGAACGGAACACACATCCAAACAAGGAAAAAGGAAAGACGGGAGAATGATAAGGAAGAATGAACTATCCCTGGGAACCACAACACGGATTACTAAACCAATATAAGAAAAGTGACACACAATATTACAACCGAAACATGAAAAAACGGAGGAATAGAAGTGATTAAAAGATAAGTCAAAAATCAAAATCCTAACCCGACAGAGAGCAAAAAGAATCGTTAAGAACTGAAAAAATCATTTTCCACCGAGGAACACCGCGAATCACAAAGGTCTCACGAGAGAACCCATGTAAAGAAATCCTACCCTAAAATGATGAAAACGAGTAGAGGGAGAAAGAAAAAAACGATGTATCAGAAAAATACACAACTGAGGCATAGCGAGGAGTGAAGAAAAGGCGTACGCGGTACGGGTAACACAGCTGCCAGCGCGCAAACTTGGAGGGACTCCAGCACCAGCCACAACTTACACAGGAAAAAAAGACTAGAAAAAGAGCGACCCCAGAATCGACAAACGCAAAGCAACACCCACCACACAAAACCTACTAAGCACTCCGCGGAAAAGAAAGGAAGGGAAAGAGATAGTAAAGCAACATCACCGAAAGAGCGAAGACCAACTAGTGAGGATGAAATGATAACGACAAATAAGGTGAGATAAACAATATCTCACGCACAAAAGGCAAGAGAAGAGACATTGCGTACCAACATTATAAAACAACAAAAAAAAAGCAGGAAAACCAAAGCCAACTATAATAAGAATCTCCCATACACGTCATGATAATGGAGATAAACCTTGACTGATAAAAAGCAATAGGATATAGAGGAGAATAAAGTAAAGTACAGATAATCCCGAAGCAGAAAGAAGTAAATCCCAAAAACAGAATCGCAATTGACTCAAGAAAGTGAAAAAAGATAGTTCCGTAACACAGTCCCTTGACGAAGAAGAAAATCCCACAAAAGAAAACGGAAAAGGACACCACAAAGTGACCGAAGAGCCAAGACGAAAATACACGGTATAAGAAAAGAACTACACTGACAAGAAGCGAGAAAATAGATCCAAAAGACAATCAAAAAGGATAGACCATCAAAAAAAAGAAGAAGAGAGAGCACACTAAGAAGAAAGTTATCACCAGAGAACACAGCGCAAAGAAATCCCAAGAGGAGAAGCAAACAAGCGACCAGTTGAACTCACCATAGCACCAAATCTTCACACCAAGGAAACCTCCTGAATCGAAAATAAAATCCGATACCTAAAGGAATCACCAAAAAGCGAAGACGAAAAAAGAAAACAGATAAGGATCACGGAAGTGCCAAGAGCACCGCAACTTTCACGCGAAGAACAGGAAACGAAAAATCCGAATCACGACGACAAAAAACCAAAATATGAAATACACATAGCGAAATGAGGAGTGACAAACGGGAAAGTGAGATACATTGCCATAACAAACTGAAACGCGAGTAAGAATATACCGTAACTGAGATAACAAACACATAGACGAAGAAGAGTGAACGAGAAAAAAACCAGAACCATACAGACCAAACACAAGACGCGCAAGAACAAAATACCAAAAACAAAACAAGAGAGAAGAAAGAACAATAAAGATAGAGGAAGAAGTAATAAGAAAACCAATGAAATCGAGACCGCAATCACAACGAATATAGAGAAAAGGGACTACACCCAACGAAAAAAAGTAAGACAAGAAAAACAACGAGAATAAAAGGACGGAGAAAAGGATAAAAATAGAAACGTGCGTATCACAGAGAGATTAGGAAGAGAAGAAGAGGAAGAGATCGAAAACACCAGAAACATGACCCGACAATGCGACCAAACAAAGCAGAGATACGAGAAAGAAAAAAAAAAAAGAAAAACAAAAAAAAGATAACCAAAACAAAACCGAAAGAAAAAAGCATAGTGATACCACAAAAATATAAAGAGAAACCATATTAGACCGAACGAATTGGATACCAAATCCGACACAACCATGAGAATAACCAAGAAGAATGATATCCCGAAGGGACGAAACGTACAACGAGAACAGAAGGTAAGAAAAGAGTATGTAGAAGAAACATACACAAAAAAAAGGTAACACTCGAAAGAAAACACAACACCAGATGATAACAATAAACCCCAAGGAATAAGAACGACACTGACCCCAATGAACCAAAATGAAAAGACAAAAAAGAGAGTGAGAAGGGACAACGAAAGAAAGAAACAAAATGCCAAGAAGAAGGACAAATCACTCCACCAAGAGAGAAAATAAGACAAAAAAACCAAGAAAAGAAACGCGCAGAATGTCCCCCGGCGAGCTTCCTTTCCCCCCCCTCACGGTGGGCGCGCGGGGCCGGGCCCGTCCCCTCCATCCCTGGTGCGATTTCCCCGGTGGACCCTCCCCGGCGGCGCCACCGGCTTTCCCCGGGCCCCCGGGGTGCCGCTAGAACCCCCTCCGCTCCCCTTTTCCCCCGGGACCGTCCCCGGGACCGCGGGGGCACCCGGAGGCCATCCTCCGCGAGCGCGGACCCGCCCCGGTGATGAAGCCACCCAGCTCCTTTCCCTCCCCCGGTCCCCCAGCGGGCGGTACCCGGCCCCCCGGCCCCCCGGGTCCCGCATCCCTGTGGAGGGAGGTCCCGGCGAGGCCGCCGCGGGGGGCCTCCCCCCAGCGGGGGCCCCCGCGCCGTCCCCTCCACCGGCCCCGGCGCGAGGCCCCCGTCCCGTGAGAGGCCGCCTCCCTCCTTTCCCCCGCTCCCTTTTCCACAGCGCGGAGTTCCCCGTTCCACCCCGGACCGTACGCTCTTTTCCCTGAGTCCCCCCCGCCGCCCCCCAGGGGTCCCGGTCCCGCCCCTACGTCCCCTTTCCTCCCCTCCCCGGTGAGGGCAGTTCACCCCGGCGCTCCCCGGCGTGCTTGGGGAAGCGCGTCCTCCCCTCCCCGCACTGCCATTCCCGCCGTCGCTGCGTTCCCCCTCCCCACCCGGCGGCGCTCCCTCCCGGAGGCCCGTCCCCTCCTCCTTTTCCCGGCGCGGCTACCCGCCCCGCCGGGTCCTCCTCCCCGCCGGAACCCGCGGCTCCCCTCCTCCGGGCGGGCTCCTTCCGCCCCCCCCCGCCCCCCGAGGCCTCCCCCCGGACCACGCGCCGTCCCCCCTCCCGAGTCCTGCCCCCCCGTGTCGCGTGCCCGCTCCCCCACCGGGCGCCTGGAGGCCCGGTCCACCCCCCTCCGGGCGCCGCCCCCCCTCCCCTCCGCGCCCGGTGTTCCCCCCAGCGCGTGGGGCCAGTTCCGCCCGTGGTCCTCCCGCCCGCGCCGCCCCCTCCCCCGGGGAAACGCCCCCGGGTCCCCCCCCGCCCCCGCGGGCCCCCCGTCGAACCGGGGCGGCCCCCCCCCCCTCCCGGGCGCGCCCCCCAGCGACGAGCCGACGTCCCCGGCGTGCCCGAGACCCCCCCCGTCCTTCCTTTTCCCCCCCCCCGACCCCCCGTTCCCCCAGCTGCTCCCCTCCCCGGGCTCCCCCGGGGTCCCTCCCCCTGGGCGCCCCCCGCCTTTTTTCCCCCCGACCGTCAGGGCGCCCCGGACCACCGGCGCCCCGCTTGGGGCTTTCCCGGTGCCCGGCAGTTTCCCCCGGGCGACCCGACGGCGGTAACCTCCTCCCCTCCACGTGCCGGGGCGTATCGCCTCCTCCCCGGCCCCCCCGATGCGCTTTCCTCCCGTCCCCGCCCCCCCCGGCGTAGCTCCCCGCTAGGCCCTCCTCCCGCCCTTCCCCCCTCCCCTCGAGGGAGCCCCCGAGCCCCCGGCTGCCGGCCTCCTCCCCCCCTCCTCGGGGCCCCCCCCCCGAGTGGCTCCCCGAGACACCCGTCGCTCCGCCGGCCCCCCTTCCTCCTCCCTCCCAGGCCCCGTCGGGTCCCAGCCCCCCAGTCCCCCCGAGCGGACCGGTCGTCCCCCGGCGCGCCGCCGCCCGCCCCGCGCCCGCGCCTCCCCGGGCGCGGGGTATGCGTCCTCCTCCGGCCCCCGGTTCCGCTCCCTCCTCCCCCCTCCCGCCTCCGTACGCTCACCAGCCGCCATCCCCCGTCCCCCCGACCCGACGTGGTCGCTCCCCGGCCCTGTCCGTCTCGCCGACCCGACTCCCCCGGGCGGGCCGGCATCCCACCTTTCCCGTCCTCCCCCCAGGGGCCGGCAATCCCGTTCCTACCCTGGTCTCCGGAGCCATCCCGCGTCCCCCCTCCCGCGTGAGACGTCTCCCGTCCCACGCCCGCCCCAGTGCAGACCCCCTCGCCCGGTACCGAGCCCTCCTGCGCGGGAGCCTCCTCCTCCGCGGCCCCCCCCTCCCGCCGTCCGTTTCCCCCCCCCCTGGAGGGTGCACCCCCCCTCCCCCTTCCTTTCCTCCCCCCGAAAGGCGGGTGTGCAGCCCCCCGCCGCGTCGCCCCCGGCCTCCCGCTCCCATGGCCCCGCGACCTGGCCTTTCCCGTCCGACGTCCCGTGGTGGCCGGCTCCCCGCCTCCCCCCGGGGAGCCGCCTCCCGACACCCCCGCGCGACCCGATCCCCGCGTTGCCCCCCCCCCCGTCCCCCCCTCCACCGGCCCTATGCCCTCCATCCTCCTCGGCTCCCCCCGGCTGTGGATGAGACCCTCTCCCTCGCTCCCGCGTGCGAAAGGGGCCCGGTCGTGCCCCCCCCCGGTCCCCCCCGCCCGCCTAGCCCGGGGCATCGGTCCTCCCCGCGTCCCACCCCCGCCCCCGCCAGGGCCCCTCCCTCCAGGCTCCCCTCCTCCCCCCCTCCCCCCCGCCCGAGTCCCGGACCCCCGCCCCCCCCAGCCAAGCCCGCCGCGCCGGCCCTCCCCGCCCAGCCTCCCCCGCCTCCCCGGCCGCGCCTTTTCCCCACCCCCACGGAGATTTTCCCAGGCGCGAGGACGGCCCCAACGGGTCTATCCCGGGGAGTCCCCCTTCCCAGCCCCCCCACCGCGTGGGCCCCGGCCCTCCCCCCGAGCCCTTCTCCCCGGATCCCCCCCACCGCTCCCGTGCAAGGTGTCCCGGCGTCCCCCGTGCTCCGCTCCCCCTACCTCCCCTCCCCGCCGCGTCCCCGCGACCCCGTCCCCCCCCGCTCCCTCCTCCCGTGTCTACTACGCTCCTCCTCCGGTCTCTCCGCCCACCCCCCCGTCGGGCCCCACGGGCGGGATCCCCGGCCCGCAGGTGGTAGCGTCCCTCCCAGCTCCCCTGTTTCGCGTTCCCCCGTGGGGGCATGGTCCCCTCCACTACCGCCGCCGGCTCCTCCCCGGTCACCGCCTCCCTGTGGCGCTCCCTCCCGCCGGCCGCCCCGAGACACCCCTCCCCCCCTCCCTGCTCCCGGGCCCGGGCGCCCCCGGCTCTCCCGAGACCAGGGCTACTTCCTCCCACCCGTGTCCGCCCCGCGACTATCACATCCGCCGGCCCCGGGGTAGCTATCCCTGAGGTCCCCCCGGACCCCTCGAAGGCGCCGGGCACTCCCCCTCCCTCCCCCCCCCCCGATCCCCGCTGGGGCGAACCGCGTTCCCGGCCCCGCCCCCTCCCCCCGGAGGGTATGCCCCCCATGGGGCCCCCCCCACTCCCCCCAGGGGGGGCGCCCGGTCCCCTTACCCGACCCCCCCGGAGTTCCCGAGGGGGTGGCTTCCCGTCCCCATCCCCTGTGTCCCCACCGAGATGCGAAGGGGGCACCCCGCGAACAGGCCCTCCCCCGGGCCTCCCGTGTCCCCCCCGAGACCCCGTCCCGTTCCCTTTCCCCGTCCTCCCGTGCCCCGCGGAAGCGCCCCCGCCCTGGGGGCGCCGCCCCCCCGCGGCGGAGTGCTGCCCCCCCCTCCCTTCCCACCCTCCCTCCCGAGGGGTCCCCACCCCCCCCCCTCCCCGTCCCCCATCCCGGCATCGTGAGACCTGCTCGTAGGAGGCGACATCCCCCGGGGCGCGCAGGCGGTAGGGTCCTCCCGGCCCGGTGCCCCTCCCGCCCCCCCGGTGTCCCGTCGCCCTTCCCCCGGTGGGCGGCGGGCCGTCCGCGGGTCCTCCTCCTCCACCCCCCCCCCCCCGTCGGCCTTTCCCCCCCCCCCCCCCCCCCGAGCGCGCCGGAGCGGTCCCCCCCCCCGCGGCCCCCCGAGTCCCCCCTCCTCCCTTCCCGAGAACGTACGCCTCCACACGGCGCTCCCGCACTGGCCGCTTCCGCCCCGTGGAGGCCTCCCACACTCCCCATCCCGCGGGGCCTCCCCCTATCGTGCCCACCCCGGCTCCTCCCTCCCGCGGCCCCCGTTCCTTTTCCCCGTCCCTCCCCGCCCCCCGCCCCTCACCGCGTCCCCGTGAGGCAACCCGTCCCCGCTCTCCCCGGCACCCGGAAACCGGGGTCCGAAGTTCCCGGGTCCCCCCCCCCCCCCGCCGGACCGTACCCCGGCACGACCGACACCCCCGCGGGCCCGAGCGAACGGGCGGCGCGCGTGGTCCCCGGGGTCCCGGGCGCCACCGGGATCCCCGGTCCCCCGCAGCCCCCGGGGGGCCCGGACCCCCCCGGCCCGCCGCCGGGGGGCTCCGCGGGCTCCCCCCCTCCGCGGCCAGCGACCGAGTCCCCCCCGAGCGAGGGTCCCCGGGAGCCCTTCCCCCGGTTCGGGGTCCTTCCCCCGTGCCCGGGGCGCTCCCGCCCGGGCGACAGTCTCCTCCCCGGCCTCCCCACCCCGGCCCCAGGCGCGTACTCCCTCCCCCCCGGGATGATCGCCCCCACGGTAGAAGGGCCCCCAATCCCCCCTCGGGCGCTCCCCTCCCGCCCCGTCGCCGCCATCCTGCGGGGCGGCAAGCACTCCCCGTACGTTTCCTCCCCCGCCATCCATTTCCCCCCCGCCGTGGCCCTTCCCCACGGGCGCCCCGGCTATCCCATTCCCGCGTCCTCCCGGGGGGGCCCCACGGAGGCGCCAAGGAGCGACCCCTCCCGCCGCCCTCCCTCCCCCCCGCTCCCAGACCGCTCCGTCCCCCGCGCGGCCCCTCCCCCGCGGGGCGGGTTCTCCCGACGTATGGCTCCACCCCGGTGCCCCCCTCCCCGCTTTCCCCCGGAATGTCCCCCACGGCGCCCGTCCCCTTTTCCCGCCCAACCAATGGCCTCCCGGGGAGCCCCGTCCCGGTCCCCCTTCCCGTTTCCCCCCCCCGACCGGCACGTCCCGAGTCCCATCCCCGGGCTCCCCGGGAGGGCCGGGCTGGGGATGCCGTTCCCTCGAAAGATCCCCCCCCGGCGCCCAGAGAGGAGTTCCCTCCTTCCCCCCAGAGGGGGCCCCCCCGGCCTCCCACCCCGGGGGGGCGACCGCCGGACGAGGGTATACCCGCCCGAAACGAGTTCCCCCCGCCCCCCCCCGGCTCCCGCGGGCCTCCGCCTCCTCGCGCCGAGTAGTTGCACCTCCCCGGTGCATCCCGGGCGGGCCCCCCTTTCTCCACGTCCATCCCAGGCCCCGTTCCGTCCCGGGCGGGGGTCCCCCCCCGTGGGCCTCCGTTCCCCCGGCAGCCCCCGCCTCCCGCCGCTTCCCCGCCTCCCCCAGGTCCCCTCCCCTCCGCCTTTTCCCGTGGAGGGGCGCCCCAACGCTGCGCCGTGTCCCCGATGGGGGCGCCTGCGGACCTGCCGGTGTCCGCTGCCCACGACCGTGTCCCCCGCTCCCGCACCCGACTCTCCCCCGCTCCGCGGGCCACCCCGACTTTCGGCCCCTCCCCCGTCGCGCTTTGGCCTCCCGCCCGTAGGACCCCCAGCAGCCACCCCTCCCCCCCCCGAGATTCCCGAGGCGTTCCCTTTTCCCGGGCTTGCCCGGCCTGTTCCCGGGGTCCTCCCTCCCGGTCCGTCACGGCCGGTCCTCCTCCCCCGCTCCCGCGAGCGAGGGCTCCCTTTCCCCACCCCCGTGGGCTCCAGCGGGCACCCCGGGGGGTCGCCCCCCCCCGAGGGCCCCTCCACGGAGACCCACCCCTGTCCCAGCGGGCCAGCTAGGCCCCCCGCCGAGTCACGGCCGATGAGGAGGTCTTTCCCTTTTCCCCCTTCCCGCAGGGCCCCGCCGCCCGCCTTACCCAACGCCCTCCCGGGCACCCTCCCCCGCGGATGGGGGTCCCGGTGCCCGCGGCCCTCCCCCCCGGGAACCCCCGGTCTCCCGAACTCCTCCCGCCGCGGGCCGCAGTTTCCTCCTCCCCCCACCTCGGGGACCGCCACCGCCGTGCCACGGTGCCGGCGGCCTCCCCGGTCCCCCGCCCGCGCTGGCCCCGGCGGCCCCCGTCCCGAGCCTGCCCGGGGAGTGGGACCCGTCGTCCCTCCCGCGAGGAGCTTGGTGTTCCCCGCAGGGGCGACTCCCGGCCGTGCGAGCGCCCCCCCCCCGACAGGGAACCGGGCGGGTTTTCCCCTCCCTGCTTTCCGGCCCGAATTCCCCGGCACCCGTGGGCGTCCCACGCCCCGGGATGTCCCCCCCCCCCGGCCCCGCGTGCCGGCCCCGCCCCGAAGCGGCGGCTGGGCCCGTCCCGATTCCCGCCTTCCCCGCCGCGGCGAACGCCGCCCGGCGCCGCAACGCGCTCCCCGAGGTGTTTCCCGGTGGGGCGCGCCCGACCAGGGCCCCTCCGCCCCCCCTCCCCCTTCCTTCCTTCCCGGTGCGGGCGGCGATCCCACGCCCGGGCGACCGGCCGGCCGAGGGGCGGGCGCTCCCGGCGCCGGAGAGCGGTCCCGTCGCTCCCCTCCCTCGACCCGCCGTCCGTCCTCCCCTCCCTGCCCAGCTGGCGACGGGTGTGGGTGCCCGTACACTGGTGGGGGCCCCGTCACTGCGACGCCCCTCCCCCTCCCCGGGGCGAGGGGACCGCCTCGCGTCCCCCCAGCCCGCCCGCCCTGCCGCAGAACCCACGGGGCCGGGACCCCGGGGGGGTGCTTTTCCCCCGCCCCTCCCGCGGGCACGGAGTCTATCGCCGGGGGTTCCCCCTAGCGCGACCCCCGGTTCCCGCAGGCAGGCCCCGCCGCGGGTCCGCCCGGTCTGCCACCCGTACAGGTCCTCCCGCGCCACGCCGGGGGTCCCCTGCCCGCTCGGACGGAGCCACGAAGTGGCCCGCGTCCACGGGGAACCAGCGGCCGTGGAGAGTCCCGGCCCCATCCTCCTTCCCCCTCGGCGCGGGTCCCCAGGGGCTCCCTGGCCGGAAGCGGCGCCTGAAGGGGCCGGCACTTCCCGGCGGAGGCGTGTCGGCGCGCCCCGCCCTGTTTCCCCCTAGCGGCTCCCCGGGTGCCTTCCCCTCCGACCGTCCACCTCCCGCTCCCCTCCTCCCCTCCCAGACGGACGCTCCGGGTGCCCCACGTTCCGGGTGCCCCTCCACCCCGGACCCCCCGGGGTCCCTCCATCCCCGACGGTCCCCCACTTCCCGTCCTCCCTCCCGCGGTGGCGCGCCCCACCGGGCTCCTCGCTACCGGTCGAGACGTATCCCCCCCGAGAGGAAGCGGGGCCTCCCGGGGGAGGCGCGGGGGCCTCACACGACGTGGCCCTCCCCCCGGAACCCCCTCCCCGGTTATGGCGAGGCGTGCCGAGGCCGGGTGCCCGGCGGGGGGCGGCCTCCCGGCCGGCCTGACCCCTCCTCGTCCCGCGGGGCCCATCCCACCCGACCACTTCCTCCCCCCTCCGGCGCAGCCGCGGGCTTGGCGCGGTCCCCGGCCTCACGCCCCTGACCCTCCTCCAATCACCACTGGCATTGGGGCTGTCCCCTCCCCCACCCCCGGGGGAGACGAGGGCCCCATCGGCGGGCGAGGCCCTCCGCCCGAGCGCCTCCCGCGCGGCCGCGGCGTCGGCGCCCCCCCGCGGCCCCCGGAGCCCGTTCGGGGTACTCTCCCGACCGACGCCGCGGCGCGTGCCTCCGTGGGTCCCGCCCGGCGCCCGGCCCGGCCCCCCTCCCCCTGAGGGACCGTGTACGACCCGCCCGCGAAGTGTTGGGTCAGCCCTAGGAGGCCTCCTCCCTAACCCCGCCCTCCGACGGCTTTCCTCCTCCCTCCCTTTCCCGACCGCCCCCCCCGCGAGCCCTTCCTCCCGGTCTCCCTCCCGCCCTCGCCACGCGAGCCGCTCCCGGGTAGGTTGAGGAAGCGGTGGCGAAGGAAGGCCCCGTTGGTGGACCGCACGGCCCGCAGGACGAAATGTGTCCCGCCCACCGGACTCCCTTCCCCAGGCGTCTCCCTCCCAGGGCCGGTTCCATCCCCTCCCCGGCGGACTTCCCGGGCCGCGGCGGCGGTGGAGAGCCCTCCCTCCGGGACTCCCCCCTCCCCCTGCACCCCCGCGGACGGCAGGGGTGCGGGGGTCCCCGGCTTTCCCCGGGGATGACGCCGGGAGTCGCCGGTGGGCCCGCGTCCCTCTCCCCCGACGGACGCACGGGGGCCTCCCCCGGATCCCCCTCCGGCCGGACCACCTCCCTTTCCCCCGGAATGCGGCCCTGCTTACCCGACGCTCCTCCTCCCCGAGGGGGGTCACCCCGGCGCCGGCTAACCCGGAACCCCCCGAAACGAGATTTCCACGAGTTGCGAGTTCGGAAACGACCCCGGATCCCGTCCGCGGCCCACGGGGGGGACCGTGCCGGTCCCGCTCCTACCCGCAAGTGGCCCCCCGCGCCATCGGCGCACGCCTTTTCCCGTCCGGCTGAGCCCGGCCCCAGGAGCCTCCCCGGGCCGCTCCTCCGTCCTCCTCCCCCCCGACGTTGCCCCGGTGATCCCGTCCGGCCATGAGCGGCTGCCTCCCCGGTAGGGGCCCCACCCCTCGCTCCCCGGTCGGGCGGGAACTTTTCCCCAGGCGAGGGTAAGGCGCCCGGGAGTCACTGCCTCGAGTGAATCCCGCCAGTAGGTGACCGGCTGAGGGCTCCCGGGCCCCGACTGCGGACGCCCGCAATCCTTCCTCCTCCCCCGCGGATGCGGTTCCCCCCGGACACCTCCCCCCGCCCTCCCGTCCTCCCAGTCGTCCCCACCTTCCCCCCCCGTGAGCCGTCCCCAGGCGCGGGGGTGCTGGTGATCCCGCCCCCGGAGATCTCCCCCCGCGGGGTAGTCCCCCCGGGCGTCCCCCGGCCGCGGGTCTCGCATTCCCCGAGCCGAGTAGTCGGCACGTCCCCGCGGGGTTGTGCCGGCCCGCTCGCGGTCCGCCTTCCGTCCGCCCAT
>JBAMIH010000162.1:0-62876 GCA_038501795.1 Pseudopleuronectes americanus
AAAAAAAACAAACACAAAACACAAACAAACAAAACAAACACAAAAACAACAACACAAAAAAACAAAAAAACAAACACAACAAACACAAACAAAATCCAAAAACAACAAAACAACACAAAACAAAAACAAAAAACAACACAACAAACAACAAAAACAACAAAAAAACACACAAAACAAACAAACAAAAAACAAAAAACAAAACAAAAACACAAACACAAAACAAAACAAACAACACAAACAAAAAACAAAAACACAAAAACACAACACAACAAACAAAAACAAAAAACAAAACAAACAACAACAAACACACAAAAACACAACAAAACACAAACACAAAACAACAAACAAAAAAACAAACCAAAAAAACACAAACACAAAAACAAACAACAACAAAAAACAACAACAAAACAAAAACAATCACAAAACAAAAACACAAACACAAAAAACAAACAACAAAACAACAAAACCAACACAAAAACAAAAAACAAACAACAAAACACAACAAAAACAAAACAACAAAAAACACAAACACAACAAAAAACAAAACACAAACAAAACAACAAACAAAAAAACAACAAAAACAAAACAACAAACAAAACAAAAACAAAACAAACACAAAACAACAAACAAACACAACAAAAACACAACACAAACACAAACAACAAACACAAACAAAAACACAACAAAAACAAAAACAAACAACAAACAAAACACAAAACACAAACAAACAACACAAACACAAAAAAACAAAAACACAACAAAACAAACACAAAAACAACACAAACAAAACAAACAAAAACACAAACACAACAACAAAAAACACAAAACAAAAACACAAACAACACAAAACACAAACAAACACAAAAAACAAACAAAAACAACACACAAACAAAACAACAAAACAACAAACACAAACACCAAACAAACAAAACAACACAAAAACACAAAACAACCAACAAAAACAAAAACAAAAACAAAACACAAAAAAACAACAACAAACACAACAAAAACACCAACAAACAAACAAACACAACAACAAACCAAAACACAACAACAAAACAAAAACACAACACAACAAAACACAAAAACAAAACAACAAACACAACAAAAACAACACAACCAACAAACAACAACAAAACAACAAACACAAAACACAAACAAAACAAACAAACAACACAAACAAACAACAAAACAACAAACACAACAACAAAACAAAACACAACAACACACACAAAACAAACACAAAACAACCAAACAACAAAACACAACACAACAACAAAACACAAAACACAAAAACACAACACAAACACACAAACACAAACACACAAACAAACACAAACAAACACAAAATCAACAACACAACACCAAACAAAACACACAACAAAAAACAAACAACACACAAACAACACAAACACAACAACAACAAAATCAACAACAACAACCACAAACAACAACAAACACAAAACACAACACACAAAAACAACACAACAAAACAACACAAAACAACACAAACCAAAACACAAAACACAACAACACACAAAAAACACAACAAACACAACAACAAACAAACAAAACCCACAACAACACAAAAACAAACAAACACACAAAACAACAAAAAACAACAACACAAAACAACACAACAACAAAACACCACACAACAACAAACAAAACCAAAACACAAAACACACAAACACAACAACACAAACAAAACAACAAACAACAAACAACAAAACAACACAAAACACAAAACACCCACAACAACAAACACAAACAAACAACAATCACAACACAAACACAAACACAAACAAACACAAACAAACAACAAACAACAAACACAAACACAAACACAACACAACAAACACACAACAACAAACAACAAAACACACAAAACAACAACACAAACAACAACACACACCAACAAAACAACAAACACAACAAACACACAAACAAACACAACAAACACAAACAACAACAACCAAAAACACAACAAAAACACAAACAACAAAAAAACAAAACAACACACACAAAAACAACAAACAACCACACAAAAACACAAAACACAACAAACACACAACAAACACAAACACAAACAAACACAAAAACAAAACACACAAACAAAAACAACAAACAACACAACAAAACAACACAAAACAACAAAAACAACAACACAAACAAAAACAACAAACAACAAACAAAACAAAACACAAAACACACAAACAAAAAACAAAACAACACACAACAAACACAAACAAACAACACAAAACAAACACAAAACAACAAAACAAAACACACAAAACACACAACAAACAAAAACACAACAAAAAACAAACAAAACAACAAAAAACAACAACACAAAAACAACAAACAACAAACACACAACAAACAACAAAACAACAACAAAACAAACAAAAACACAAAACAAAAAAAACAAACACAAACAAAAACAACAAACAAAACAAACAACAACAAAAAACACAAACAAACAACACAAAACAACAAAAACACAAAACAACAACAAAACAAAAACACACAACACAAACAACAAACACAAAAAACAACACACACAAACAACACAACAAAACAAACAAAACAACAAACAACAACACAAACAAAACACACAACAACAAAACACAAACAACACAAACAACAAAAAACAACAAAACACAAACAACAAACACAAACACAAAAAACACAAACAAAAACAACACAAAACAAACAAAAAAACACACAACAAACACAAAACAACAACAAAAACACAAACAAAACACACAAAACAAAACACAACAAAAACAAAAAACAAACAAAAACAAACAAACACAAACACAACAAAACAAAACACAAAACAACAAACAACACAAAACACAAAAAAAACACAAACAAAAACAACACAACAAAACAACAAACAACAAACACAAACAAAACACAAACACACAAACAACAAACACAAAACAAAACAACAACAAACACAAACAACAAACAAAACAAACAAACAAAACAACACAACAACACAAACAAAACAACACACAAAACAACAAAACAAACAACAACACAAACAAAACAACAACAACAAACAAAAAAACAACAAACACAAACAACAAAACAAAAACAAACAACAACAAACAACAAAAAAACAACACAAAAACACAAAACAAAAAACAACAAACACAAAAAAACAAACACAAACAAAACAAAACAAACAAACAACAAACAACAAAACAAAACACAACAAACACAAAAACAACAACAAAACAAACAACAAAAACAAAACAAAAAACACACAAACACAAACAACAAAACAAACAAACAAAACAAACACACAACAAACACAACAAAAACAACAAACACAACAAAAAAAACAACAAACAAAAACACAAACACAACAACACAAAACAAAACAAACAAAAACAACAAACAAACACAACAAAAACAACAACAACAAACAAAAACACAACAAAACAAAACAAACAAACACAACAAACAAACACAAACACAAACAACAACAAAACACAACAAACAACACAAAACAACACAAACACAACACAAAACACAAACAAAACACAAAACAAAAACAAACACAACAAACACAAAACAAACAAAACAACACAACAAAAACAAACACAACAAACAACAACACAAACAAAACAAACAACAAACACAAACAACAAAACAAACAAAACAAAACACAACAAACAACAAAAAACAACACAAAACAAAACAACACAACAACAAACAAACACAACAAAACAAACAACACAAACACAAACAACAACAAAACACAACACAAAAACAAACAAAACAACACAAAACAAAAAACAAACACAAACAAAAACAACAAAAACAACACAACACAAAAACACAACAAAACAAACACAACAAAACAAAACAACAAACACAACAAAACAACACACAACAAAAACACACAACACAAAAAAACACAAACAACAAACAAACAACAAAAACACAACAAAACAACAAACACAACAACAAAACAAACACAACAAACAAAAAACAAAACAACACAAACAAAAACACACAACAAAACAACAACAACAAAACAACAAACAAAACAAACAACAAACAAAACACACAACAAACAAAACACAAACACAAAAACAAACAAACAAACAAACAAAAAACACAAAACAACAACAACACAAAAACAACACAAAACACAAACAACAACACAACACAACAAACAACACAAACAACAAAACAAACAACAAACACAAAACAAACAACAAACAAAACAACAAAACAAAAACACACAAACACAACAAACACAAACAAAAACACACAACAAACAAACAACAAAACAAAAAACAAACACAAAAAACACAAACAACAAAAACACAACAAACAAAACAACAAACAAAACACACAAAAACACACACAAAAACAAACAACACAACAAAACAACAAAACAACAAAAACAACAAACACAAAACACAAACAAAACAACAACACAAACAACAAAAACACAAAACAAACAAAACAACACAAACAACAAAACAACACAAAACAACAAACAACAACACAAAAACACAAACAAACACAAACACACAAACAAAAAAAACAACAAACACAACAAACAAACAAAAACAACACAAACAAAACAACAAAAAAAAACAAACAACAAAACACAACAAAAACAAAAACAACAAACAAAAACACAAAAACAACACAAACAACACAAACAACAACACAAACAACAAACAAAACACAAACAACAAAAAACAACAAACAACAACAAAACACAAAACACAACAAAAACAAACAACAAAACACAAACACACAACAAACAAACACACAACAAAAACACAAAACACAACAACACAAAACAAAAAACAACAACACAAACAACAAAACAACAACACAAAAACAAAACAAACACAAAAACAACAAACACAAACAAAACAACAAAAACAACAAACACAAAACAACACAAACAAACACAAAAACAACACAAAACAAAACACAAACAACAACAAACACAAAAAAACAACAACAAACACAACACAAAACAAAACACAAAAAACACAAACACAACAAACAACAAACAACAACAAAACAACAAACAAAACAAAACAACAAACACACAAACAAAACAAACAACAAAAACAAACAAAACAACACAAAAACAAACAACACAAAACAAACAAAAACACAAAAAAACAACACAAACAACAAAACAACAAACAAAACAAAACAACAACACAAAACAAACAACAACACAAAACACAAACAAACACAAAAACAACAAACACAACAAAACACAAACAAACACAACACAACAACAAACACAACAAACACAAAACAAACAACAAACAAAAACACACAAACACAAACAAACACAAAAACAAACAAAACAACAACACAAACAAAACAACAACAAAAAACAAACAACAAACACCACAAAAAAAAACAACAAAACAACACAAACAAAACAACAAAAACACAAACAAAACAACAACAAACAAACAACAAACAAACAACAACAAACAAAAAACACAACAAAACACAACAAACAAAAACACAACACAAAAACACAACAAAACAAACAACAAAACAACAAACAAAACAACAACAAACACAACAAACACAACACAAACAACAACAAACAACACAAACACAACAAAACAACAAACAAAAAACAACAAAAAACACAACAAACAACAAAACAAAAACAACACACAAAACACAAACAAACAAAAACAACAACAAACACAAAACAAACACAAAACAAACACAAACAAAACACAAACAACAAAAAAACAACAACACAACAAAACACAAACAACAAACACAAACAAAAACAACACACAAAAACAAAACAAAACACAAAACACAACAAAAAACAAAACAACAAACACAAACAAACAAAACAAACACAACACAAAACAAACAAAAACAAAACAACAAACACACAACAAAACACAAACAACACAAAAAACAAACACAACAAAAACAAAAACAACACAAAAACACACAAACAACACAACAAAAACAACAACAAACAAAACACACAAACAAACACAAAACACAAACAACAAACACAAAAACAAACAAAACACACAACAAAACAACAAACAACAAAAAACAAAACAACACAACACAAAAACAACAAAAACACAACACAAAACAAACAAACACAAAAACAAAAACAACAACACAAAAACAAACACAACAAACAACACAAACACAAAACAAAAAACACAAACACAAAACACAAACAAACAAAAACAAACAACAACACAAAACACACAAACAAAACAAACACAAAACACACAAACAACAACAAAAACAAACACAACAAAAACAACAAACAAACACAAACACAAAACAAACAACACAAACACAAACACAACAACACAACAAAAACAAACAACACAAAACAACACAAACCAACAAAACAAAAACAACAAAACACAACACAACAAAAACACAAACAACACAAACAAACAACAAACAACAAACAAACACACAAAACAACAAACACAACAAACAAACAAAAACAACAACAAACACAACAAAAACACAACAACAAACACAAAAAAACAAACAACAAACACAAAACAACAACAACAAACAAAACCAAAACAACAAAAACAACACAAACAAACAAAACACACAAACAAACACAACAAAACAAAACAACAACACAACAAACAACAAACAACAAACACACAAAAACAAACAAAACAAACAACAAACACAAACAACAAACAAACAAACACAAAAAACAACAACAAAACACAACAAACACAAAAAAACAAAAAACACACAACAACAAACACAACAAAAACACACAAACAAAAACAACAAAACACAAAAACACAACAAACAAAACAAACACAAAAACAACACAAAAAAAACAAACACAAAACAACAACACAACAAACAAAAACAAAAACAAACACAACAACAAACACAAACACAAAACAACAAACAACACAAAAACACAACAAACACAACAAACAACAAAAACAACAAACAACAACACAAAACAACACAACAAAACAAACACAAACAAAACAACACAAAACACAAACAAACAAAAACAAAAACACACAAACACAACAAACAACAAAACAACACAAACAACACAACAAACAAAAACAACAACACAAAACAAACAACAACAAACAACAACACAAAACAAAACAACACAAAAACAAAACACAACACAACACAACAAAAACAACAAAACAACACAACAAAAAACAACAAAACACAAAACAAAACAAACAAACAACAAACAACAACAAACACAAAACAACAACACAAAACAACAAACAACACAAAACAACAACACAACAAACAAAAACAACAAAACACAACACAAAAAACAACAAACAACACAACAAACACAACAAACACAACAACAAACAACACAAAAAAACAACACAAACACAACAAAAACAACAAACAAACACACAACAAAACAACAAACACAAAAACACACAAACAAACAACAAACAAAACAAACAAAAACAACAACAAAACAAAACAACACAAACACAAACAAACAACAAAAAACAAACACAAAACAACACAACACAAAACAACAAACAAAAAACACAACAACAAAAACAAACAACCAACAAAACACAAACACAACAAAAACACAACAACAAAACAAACACAAAACAACACAACAAAACACAACAAAACACACAAAACAACACAAACACAAACACAACAAACACAAAAACAACAAACAAACAACAACACAACAAACAAAACACAACACACAAACAAACAACAAAAAACAACACACAAAACAACAAACAAACAACAAAACACAACAAACAAACAAACAAAACAACAAACAACAAAAAACACAACAAAACACAAAACAAAAAACAAACACAACACAAAAACACAACAAACACAACAAAAAACACAAAACAACACAACAACAACACAACAAAACACAAACAACAAACCACAAACAACAAAAACAAACAACACAAACAACAACAACAAACAACAAAAAACACAAAAAACAACAAACAACAAACACAACAAACACAAACACAACAAAACACAACACAACACAAAAACAAACAAACACAAAACACAAACAAAACACAACACAAAACAACAAACAAAAACACAACACAAACAACAACAACACAAAAACAAAACAACAAACAACAAACAAAACACAACAAACAAACACAACAAACAACAACACAAAACAACACAAACAACAAAACACAAAACAAACACCAAACAAACAACAAACACAAAACACAACAAACAAACACAACAACAAAAACACAACAACAACAAAAACAAACACCACAAACAACACAAACAACACAACACAAAAACAACAAAACACAACACAACAAAACAACACAACAAACACAAACAAACAAACAACACAAAAACACAACAAACAACAAACACAAACACAAACAACACAACACAAACAAAACAAACAAACACACAAACAAACACAAAAAACAACACAACACAAACAAAAACAAAACACACAACAAACAAAACAACAAACACACAAACAACCACAACAAACAACAAAACACAAACACAAAAAACACAAAAACAACACAACAAAACACAACAAACAAAACACAAACAAAACAACAACACAAACAAAAAACAACAACAAACAACAACAAAACAACACAAACACACAAAACAAACACAACAAAACACAAACAAACAACACAACAACAAAACAAAAAACAAACAAACACAAAACAACAACACAAACACAAACACAAAAAACAACAAACACAAACAACAAACACAAAACAAACACAAACAACAAAAACACAACAACAACAAACAACACAAAAACAAACAAACAACACAACAAAAAAAAACACAAACAAACACAACACAAACAACACAAACAACAACAAAAACACAACACAAAAAACAAACAACAACACACAAACACAAAAACAACAAACACAAAACACAAACAAAAAACACAACAAACACAAACAAAAAACAAACAAAACAAAAACAACAAACCACCAAACACACCAAACACACAACAAACACCAAAAAACCCCAACACACAAACCAACCACAACACCAACACCAAACCAACACAAAAAACACAAACAAACCAAACCCAAACAAACACAACACCACCAAACAACAACCACCAAACCACCAAAAACACCAAACCAAACCCAATCCACCACACAAACAAAAATAACCACCCAAACAACACAAAACAAAAACCACCAAAACAAAAAACCACCAAAAACACAACCAAAAAACAACCACCAAACAACCAACATCCAAAACACAACAAAAAAAAAAAATACACAACTCCAACCACACAAAACCAAAAACCCAAACCACACCAACACACCAAACAGAAACAACACACACCACCAAACAACACCAAAACCACCAAATCAGTAGTAAAAAGACACCGAAGGCGCGAGCGATACTACACACGCGAGCTACATCACAACGCCAAAATAAATTATTCAAACCAAGCACAACCAACCAGCACAACCATCCAGGGGGCACCAGCAGCAAGCCGAGGGCCAGGTGGCAAGCCAAGCGTTATTTTTTACCAGGAACATTATTACGCGAGGGAGGCACAATAAAAGATATTAACAATAAAACACAAACAGCGAGAGACACGATAAACACGAGAATTCACACCACATAGCCAGATCAAAGACCAGCAAATGCACAATCATAATAACAGGCGAGAGAAGTGAAATTTCATATATTACAAATATATAATAAATAATCAATTAAATTTATAGACTCTAATTTCCATACAAAATTTCAATAAATTTATTAGGATACTGGAGCAAAATTAATAATAATATAATTTAACTTTATAATTTTAAAAATTCTTAATAATAATAATAATATTATTGAAACTTACTCATAAAAAGCGAGTGAGAGGGTAAAATGTTATATTAATAATAATATTATAGGGAAGAAAATTACAAAATTAAATAATTAATAAAAAAAAAAAAGTAAAAACTGATAACAAGACAAGATAACAAGCATACACATAGCACTATTCAATCCACTATCCACACACAAAACCAGAGACAGATACAAATATGAAGACATTCCATGCACCAAAAACACAAGCGAACTCCCATTCCATGAAAACACACTCAACAAACCAAAACCAATCCATAGCGCGCGCGTGCAAAAGAGAACAAACCAACAGAACGCGAGCGAGTGCAGCGCAGCGCGCGCGAACCACACGATAAATCCCACCAAAAAAACAAAAACATAAACCACCACAAAACAAAAACACACACACCACACACACAAAAAAACCACACAACCCATAACCAACCATACACCAAACAAACACCAACAAAAATCCACAACCAAAAAACAACACAACAACAACAAAACAACAAAACAACACAAACAACAACACAAAACACAACACAAACACACAACACAAACAAACACAAACAACAAAACACAAACACAACAAACAAACACACAAACACAAAACAACACAACACAAACAAACAACACAAACAACACAAAACACAACACAACACAACAACAAAACACAAACAAACAACACAACACAACAACAAACAAAACACAACACACAACACAAACAACAACAAACAAAACAAACAACACAAACAAACACAAACAACAAACACAAACAAAACACACAAAAAACACAACACACAACAACAAACAACAACAAAACACAACAACAACAAAACACAACAAACACAAACACAACACAAACAACAACAAAACACAACAAAACAACAACACAAACAACAAACACACAACAACACAAACAACAACACAACAAACACAACAACAACAAACAACAAAACACACAACACACACAAAACACAACACAACACAAAACAACACAAACAACACACAAACAACAACACACAACAAACACAAACAACAAAACACAACAACACACAACACAACAACAAACACACACAAAACAACAAACACAACAACACAAACAAACAAACAACAACAAACACAAAACACAACACAAACAACAACACACAAACAACAAAACACAACAAAACACACAACAACACAACAAACACAACACAACAACAAACACAACAAACACAACAAACAACACAAACAAAACAACAAACACACAAACAAAACAACAACAAAACAACACAACAACACAACAAAACACAAAACACAACAAAACACAAACAACAACAACACAACAAACACAAAACAACAACACAAACACACAACAACAAAACACAACAACACAAAAACACACAACAACAACACACAAAACAACAAACACAAACAACAAACAACACAACACAACACACAAAACAACAAACAAACCAAAACACACAAACAACAACACAACACACAAACACAACACAAACAAACAAAACACAAACAACACACAAACAACACAAACAACAAACAAACACACAAAACAACAACACAACAAACACACAACAACACAACAAAACAAAACAACAAACAACACAACAACACAAACACAACAAACACACAAACAAACACAAAACACACAACAACAAAACACACAACAAACAACAAACACAAACAAACAACAACACAAACACAACAAACACAAAACAACAAACACAACACAACACAAACAACAACAACACAAAACAACAACAACACAACAACACACAAAACAACACAACAAAACACAACAAAACACAACAACACAAACAACAAACACACAAAACAACAACAAACACAAACAAAACAACACAACAACAAACACAACAAACACACAAACACAAACAACAAACAACACAACAAACACAACACAACACAAAACACAAAACAACAACAAACAACACAAAACACAAACAACAAACACACAAACACAACACACAAACACACAACACAACACAAACACAAAAACAACACAACAACACAACAAAAACACAAAACACAAACACAAAC
The DNA here is from genome assembly GCA_038501795.1 of Pseudopleuronectes americanus. Lineage (NCBI taxonomy): Eukaryota > Metazoa > Chordata > Actinopteri > Pleuronectiformes > Pleuronectidae > Pseudopleuronectes > Pseudopleuronectes americanus. The sequence continues at coordinate 11,938 of JBAMIH010000162.1, forward strand.
ACACACAACAAAACACACAACACAACAACAACACAACACAAACAAAACACAACAACACAAACAACAACAAAAAACAAACAACACAACAAACAACAACAAACAACACAACACAAAACACACAACACAACAAACACACAACAACACAACAAACACAAACAAACAACAACAAACACAACAACAAACACAAACAACAAACACAAAACAACACAAAACAACACAACACACAACACAAACACACAACAAACAAACACACAACACAACAAACAACAAAACACACAAAACACAACAAACAACAAACACAAAACAACAACACAAACACAACAAACAACAAACACACACACAACAACAACAAACAACACAACAACAACACAACAAAACAAACAACAACACAAAAAAACACAACACAACAAACACAACACAACAAACAACACAAAACACACAACAAAACAACAACACAACAAAACAACAACAACACACAAACAAAACACAACAACAACAACAACAAACACAAACAACACAACAACAACAACAAACACAAACAACAAAAACAACACAAACACACAAACACAACAAAACACAACACAACACAACAAACACACAACAACAAACACAACAACACAACACAAACAACAACAAACACAACAAACACACACAACACAAACAACAAACACACAACAAACAAAACACAACAAAACACAACAACAAACACAACACACAACAAACAAACACAACACAACAACAAACAAAAACAACACAACAAAAACAACACAAAAACACACAACAAAACACACAACACAAAACACAACAACAAACAAACAAAAACCAAACACAACAAACACAACACAAACAACAAACACAACAACAACAACACAACAAACACAAAACACACAAACACAAAACAACAACACAACAACAACAAAACACACAAAACAACAACAACACAAAAACACAAACAAACACACAACACACAAACACAACAACACAACAAACAACACAACAAAACACAACACAAAAACACAAACAACAAACACAACAACAACAAAACAACACAACAACACAAACAACAAACACAAACAAAAACAACAACAAACACACAAAACACAACACAACAAACAACACAACAAACAAACAAAAACACACAACACAACACACAAAACACAACAAAACAACAACAACACAACAAACACAACAACACAAAACACACAAACAACAACACACAAACAAACAACAACAAAACACACAACAACAAACACAAACAACAAACAAACAAACAAACAAACACAAAACAACACAACCAAAACACACACAAACAACAACACAAACACAAACAACACAAAAACAAAACACAACAAACAAACAAAACACACAACACAACAAAAACACAAAAACAAACACAAACAAACAACACAAACAACACAAAACACAACAAACACAAACACACAACAAAACAACACACAAAACAACAACACAAACAAAACACAACAACACAACAAACAAAACACACAAACAACACAAAAACAAAACACAACAACACAAACAACAACACAAACACAAACAACAACACAAAACAACACAAACAACAACAAAACACAACACAAAACAACAAACACAACACAAACAAACACACAACAACACAACACAAACAACAAACAACACAAAAAACACACAAACACAACAAACAACAAAACACAACAAACACAACAAACACAAACAACACAACACAACACAACAAACAACAACAAAAACAACACACAACACACAAAACAACACAACAACAACACAAACAAAACAACAACAAACACAACAAAAACACAAAACAACAAAACACAACACAACAAAAACAACACAACAACACAAACAACAACAAACAACACAAACACAACAAAACAACAAACAACAAAAACAAACACAAAAACAACAACACAAACAACACAAAACACAACACAACAAAACACAACAACAACAAAACACAACACAAACAAAAACACACAACAACAACAACAAAACAAAACACACAACAAACACAACACAACAAAACAACACAAACAAACACACAAAACAACACAAAACACAAACACAAACAACACACAACACAACACAACAAAACAACAAAACACAACACAAAACAACAACAAACACACAAAACACAACACAACAACACAAAAACAACACAAAACAACACAAACAACAAACACACAAAAACAACACAAACACACAAAAACAAACACAACAACAAAAACACAACAACACACAAAAACACAAAACAAACACAACAACAAAACAAACACAAAAAAACCAAACAACACAACAACAAACACAACAACACAAAAAACACAACACAACAAACACACAAAAACACAAACAAAACAAACACAAACACAACAACAACAAAACAAACAACACAACAAAACAAACAAACAAAAACACAACAAAACAAACAACACACAACAACACACAAAACAACACAAACACAAACACAACACAAACAAAACACAAACAACAACAAACAAACACACAAAAACAAAACAACAACAACAAACAAAACAAAACACAACAAACACACACAAACAACAAAAACACAACACAAAACACAACAACAAAACACACAAACAACACAACACAAACAAAACAAAAACAACACACAAACACAAAACAACAAACAACAAAAACACACAACACAAACACAACACAAACAAACAACAACACCAACACAAACAAAAACACAAACAAACAACACAACAAACACACAAACACAACAAACAAACACACACAAAACACAACACACAAAACACACAAAACAAACACAACAACACACAACACAAACAAACCAACAACAAACAACAACAACAAACACAAACAACCAACACAAAAAAACACAAACAAACACAAACACACACAAAAACACAACAAACACAACAACACAAACAAACACACACACAAACACACAACAAACAAACACAACAAACAACACAACAACACAAACACAACACACAAACAACACACAAACACAAACAACAACAAAACACACAAAACAACAACACAACAAACAACACAACAACACAACACAAACAACAACACAAACAAAACAAACACACCAACAACAAAACCACAAACAAACAACAACACAAACACAACAACAAACACAACAAACAAACACAACAACACACAACAACAACAAACACACAACAACACAACAAAACAACACAAACAAACACACAACAAAACACAACACAACAACAACAAACACACAAAACAACACACACACAAACACACAACAAACAAACAACACAACAAACAACACAAAACAACACAAAACACAAACAAACACACACAAAACACAACACAAACAACAAAACAACAACACACAAACACAACAAAAACAACACAAACACACACAACACAACAAACAACAAAACACAACACAACAACAAACACAAAACACACAAACAACACAAACAACACAACAAAACAACAAACACAACAAAACAACACACAAACAACACAACAAACAACACACAAACCAACAACACACACAACAAACAAAACAACAAAACCAAACACAACACACAACAAAACACACAAACAAAAACAACAAACAACAACAAACACAAAACACAAACAACAAAACACACAACACAAAACAAACACAACAACAAACACAACAACACAAAAACACAAAACAAAAACAAAAAAAACAAAAACAAACAACAACCCAACAAACACACAAAACCAAACACAAACAAAACACAAAACACCAACAAACAAACAACCACAACAAAAAAACCCACAAACACCAACCAACAAACACACAAAAAACAAACACACACAAAACAACACACAAACCACCCAACAAACCAAAACACAACCACAAAAAAACCAAAACACAAACACCACAACAAAACAAACAACCACACAAACACAAAACAAAACACCCACAACACACAACACAAACACCCAAACACACCACAAAAAACCAAACAACACAAACCAACCCCACACCAAACCAACACAACAAAAACAACCACAACCAAAACCCAACAACACAACAACAAAACCAACAAAACCAACAAACAACAAAACCAAAACAACCACCACAAACAAACACAACCCACACACCACAAAACACACCACACACAAACAACAACAAAAACAACCACAAACAACCAACAAAAACAACACCCACACACCCAAACAACACAACCAAAAACAACCACCAAACAACAAACACAACCACCAACCAAAAAACACAAAACACAAAACACAAAAACCCCAACAACCCAACAACACAAACAACAAAAAACACCAAACACAAAACACACAACACCCACAACAACAAAACAAACCAAAACCAAAAAAAAACAACAACCACAAACCAACAACCAAACACACAACAAACCCAACAACAAACAACCAAACACACAAACAACCCACAAACAAAACCAACAAAACAACCAACCCAAACCACAAACAAAAACACACAAAACACAAAACACCAAACACAACAAACACAAAACACACCAAACAAAAACACACAAACACCCAACAAACAAAAACACAACAAACACAAAACAAACCACAAAACACACCAAACCAACCACACCAAAACCACAAAAACCAACCAAAAACAAACACACACACCAAACAACCACACCACACAACAAACACAACACACAAACCAAACAAACAACACCACAAACAAACACCAAACAAAAACCACAAAACAACACCACAACACAAACCAACAACACCACACAAAACACAAAAACAAACACAAACACCAACACAAACAAACCAAAACAACCACAACACCAAAACAACACAAACCAACACACCCAAACCCACAAAAACACACAACCAACACAAAAACAACACCACAAAAAAAAACACAAAAACCAACACAACAACAACCCCAACCCCACCAAACAAACAAACCCACAACAACCAAAAACAAACCACACACAAAACAAACAACCACAAACAAAAACACCAAACAAAACAAAACAACACCCAAACAAAACACAACAAAAACAAACCAACACCACCAACAACACAACACCAACCAAACAAAACCCCAACCACAACACAACCAACCACACCAACAAAACAACCAACACAAACACAAACAACCAAACCAACAAACAAACACCACAACACAAAACAACCAAAACAACACAAAACCACCCAAACAACACCCAACAAAACAACCACAACAACACCCCACCACAACACACCAACACCAAACCCACACAACAAACACACCAACAACCACAACAACACCACAAAACAACCAAACCAAACAACAAAACAAACACCCCCACAAACCACAAACAACCACACACAAACACACCAACCACAACAACACACAAACACACACCACAAAACACCCAACACAAAACACAACCAAAACACAACAACAACAAACCACAAAACAACACACAACCCCCAACAAACACCACCACACCAAAACCCAACAAAACCAAAACACCAACACAAAAACAACACAAACAAAACACAAAACACCACACAAAACAAAACAACCACAACAAACAACCAAAACAAAACACACAAAACACAAAAAACAACAAACACAACAAAACCACAACAACAAACAAACCAAAACAAAAACACAAACCAACACAACAAAAACACAAACCAACACAAACACAAAACAAAAAAAAACCACAAACAAACAACACAACACAAAACCAACCAACAACAAAAAACACAAACAACAACCAAAACCCACAACAAAAACAAAACAAACAACACAAACAACACACCAACCAAAAAACCAAACACACAACAAAACAACACACAACAAACAACAAAAACCAAAAAAACCACACAAACAACACAACAAAACAAACAACACAAACACAAAACAAACACCCACACAAACACCACAACCAAACAACAAACAAAACCAAACACACCAACACACAAACAACACCAAACACAACCACACCAACACAACAACAAACCACACACAAACACAAACACAAAAACACAACACACAAAACAAACACACACAACAACAAACCACACAACAAACACACCAAACACACACACAAAACAACCAACAACCAAAACCACACAAAAAACCAAAACCAAAAACAACAAACACCAAACAAACACAAAACAACAAACACCAAACCAAAACACAAAACCCCACACAACCAAAAAACACCAACAAACACAACCCACCAAACACAAAACAAACAAAACCAACCCAAACAAAACACAAAAACACAAACACAACAAAAACAAAAAACAACACACAAAAACACAAAACAACACCAACACACAAAACAACACAAACCACACAAACAAAAAACACCACCCACAAACACACCAAAAACAAACCAAACACAAACAACACCAACAAAACAAACCAAAACACACAAACAACAAAACAAACAACCAAAAACAAACACAAAAACAAAAAACCACAAACACAAACAAACCACACACCACACAACCAAAAAACACAACCAAACACAAACCCAACACAAAAACCCACAACCACAACACACAACCAAACCACACATCCACCACCCCCCCAACCCACACACAACCACACCAAAAAAACCACCCCCAAAAACCACAACCACCAAAAACCACAAACCAACCAACCAACACCACACAAACCACCAAACCGCAACACAAACAACCAAAACACAAACCACCCCAACCAAAACCACCAAAAACCAACACAAACCAACCCACAACCACACCCAACAACAACCCACCAACAAACAACAACAAAAACAACAAACCACAACAACCAAAACCAAACCACCCCAACACAACCCAAACCAAACAAACACACAACCAAAACAAACACACCAAAAACCCACCAAACAACCCAACAACACCACACCAACCACAATAACAACAAAAATCCCAAAACACACAACAACCACACCACAACCACACACAACAACCAACCAACCCCCAAACACAACCCCAAACCCCACCACACCAACCACCAACCCAAACCACCACCATCCAACAACACAAACCACAACCACACCCAAAAACCACCACACCCAACCACCAAAACCACAAACCACAACCACCAACCACCACACACCAACCATCCCAAACACACCCACCCACCACAAAACACCACCACCAAACCACACCACACCCCAACAACACAAAACCAACCCAAACACAACCACCAACCATACCCCACCACACCACAAACCAAACCCAACCCAACACCTCCCAAACCACAAAACAAAACCAAAACCAAAAAACCACCACAAACCACAACAAACACCAACCACACAAAACACACAACCAAACCACAAAACCACACACACCAACAAAAACCACCCACCACCACCACAAACCCCCCACCCACAACAAAACCAAACACAACAAAAAAAAACCACCCAACACCAACCAACAAACCACACCCCAAACCACCAACACCAACCAAAAAAACCACCCCACCCACCCCCACAAAACACAACACACCCATCTACCAACCCCACCACAACCAACCAAACCCCAACCACCAACCAACCACCACCAAACCCCCAACCAAAAAACAACACACCAACCAACCCAACAAAACCACCAAAAAACAACACCAAACAAAAACCCAAACCCACCACCACAAAAAAAACCAACACCCAACAAAACCACACCCAAACAAACCAAACCAACCAAACAAACACAAAAAAAAACAATCCACCACCAAAACCAACACCAACAACAAACCAACCAACACCAACAACCACACCAAAAAAAAACCACACACAAACCACAAAAAACCACCACAACACCAACCAAAAACCAACAGAAAACCCAACCACCACACACCAACAAAACACACCCACCAAACAAACCAAACACCCACACCCACAACCAACACCAAACCAACACAACAACCAAACAAACAACCACACACAAAACACAACCACAAACCCACAAAAAACCAAACCAACCATCAACCAAAACACCACAAAAACACCCACCACCATCACAAACCAAAAACAAAAAAAAACACCACACCACACAACACACACACAAAAAAACCAACCAACACAAAAACAAACAACAACAACACAACAACAAACACACACCACAACAACACACAAACAAACACAAACCACAACAAACACAAAACAAAACCAACACAACAACCACAACACAAAAACAAACAAACAACAAAACACAACCAACAAACAACCACATACAAAAACCAAACAAACAAACCACAAACAACACAAAACAACAACACACAACAAAACAAAACACCATCAAAAACACACACAGCAACCACAAACCCAAAACAACACAAAACCACACACAAACAAACACAACAAACACAAAACACAACACACAAATAACAAAACAAACAAACACAACACCAACAAACCAACAACAAAACTCACACAACAAACAACCAACACAACAACAACAACCAAACAAACAAACAAACACCAACAAACAACACCAACACAAAAAACAAACACACACACAACCAAAACACAAACAAACACAAAACAAAACAACACAACAACACAAACCACAAAAACAAAACAACAAACACATCAACCAAACATACACCAACAAACACAACAAAACAACACACAAAACACACAAACCAACCACACAACACAACCACAAACAACCACAAACACAACACAAAACAACAACAACACAAACCAACAACACAAACACACACACCACACACAACTCAAACACAACAACAAACAAATCAACACAACAACACACAAAACAACACAAAACACAACACACAATCACACACAACACACAACAAACACCACACAACAACACACCAAAAACAACACCAAACACAACCACAACCAACACAACACAACACAACAAACACAACAACCAACAAATCCACAAAAAAACAAACAACAACAAACAAACACACAAACAACAACACACAACAAACACAAACACAACCAACCACCAAACACAAACACAACCAACAACAAACACCAACACACACAAAACAAAACAACAAAACACCACACAAAAAACAAACACAAACAACAACAAACACAACAAAACAACCAACACACAACACAAACAACACCAACAACACACAAACACACAACACACACACCAAAACAACACAAACAAAAACAACAAACACCACAACAAAACAACACAAACCAAACAACAACAAACAACAAACAACACAAACAAAACCACAAAAACCCACCAAAACACAACCACACAACAAACAACAAACACAACACACAAACAAACACAACAACAAACACAAAACAACAAACAAAAAAAACACCACAAAAAACAACCAACACAAACCACACACAACCAACAAAACAAACACAAACAAACCAAACAACCACAAACACACAAACAAAACACAAAACAACACACAAAAACACAAACAACACAAAATCACAAACACACAACACAAACACATCACACAACACAAAAAACACCACACAACACAAAACACAAACAACACACAACAAACAAAACAACACAACACAACACAAAACACACAACAACCAAAAACACAACACACACAAACACAACAACACACAAAAACACAAACAAACCAACCAAACAACACACCAAACAACAACACAAAACAACACAACAAACACAAACACAACACAAACACCAACAACACAAACACACAAAAAACAAACAAACACACACAACAAACAACAACACACACACAACCACAACAAACAAAACCAACAACCAAACACAACACAAACAACACCCAAACACAACAAACAACAAACACAACCACACAAAACAACACCACAACAACAAAACACCACAAAACAACACACACAAAAAACACCACACAACACACAACCACAAACAACACAAACAACAACACAAAAAACCACAAACAACCACAACACAACCAACAACACCAAACAAAAACACACCAACAACCAACACAACAAAAACACAAAACAAACAAAAACACACAAACAAAACACAACAACAACAACACAAAACAAACCAAAACAAACAAACACAACACAACAAACACACAAACAAACACAAACAACAACAAACACACAAACACACCACACACAACAAAAACAACAACCACACACAAACAAAAACACAAACACAAACAAACAAATACAAAACAACCACAAAACAACAACAACACACAACAAAAACAACAAACACAAACACACAAACACAAAACCACACACAACAAACAACAACAAAACAAAACACACAACAAAACACCAACAACACAAAACAACACACACAACACCAAACCAAAACAACAAACACAACAAAAAACAACAAAAAAAACACAAACAAAACACAACACAACAAACACAAAAAACACACAAAAACACAAACCACAAACACAAACAACACACAAACACACACAACACACAACAAAACACAAACAACAACACACAAAAACAACACACAAAACCAAACAACCAACAAACCACAACAAAAACACAATCACACAAAACAAACAACACAAACAACACAACAACAACACAACAAAAACACACACACAAACACAAAAAACACACAACAAACACAAAACACCAACACAAAACACAACAACAAACAAACACAAACACACAAAACAACAACCAAACAACACCAACAACAACCACAAACACACCACAAACCAACATCAACAAAACAACAAACAAAACAACAAAAACCAACACAAACAACAAACAACACACAAACACACAAACAAACAACCCACAAAACCAAACAAACAACACACAAAACAAACAAACCAACAAAAACAAAAACAACACCAAACAACAAAAAACACAACAACAAACCAACAACAAACAACACCACACACAACACCAAAACAAACCAACCAAACACAACACAAAACAACCACAAACAAAACAAAACACAAACACACCACACACAACAACACCAAAAACACAAACCACAAACACACAAAACAACACAAACACAACAAAAACACAACAAACAAACAAACAACCAAACCACAAAAACAAACACACAACAACAAAACACAACAACAACATAACAAAAACACAAACACAAAACACCACAAAAACACAAACACAACCACACAAAACACAACACAAAAACAACAACACAACACAAACAAACAACAACAAACCAACAAAACACAAACAAAACACACACAAACAAACAACAAACACAAACACCAAAAAAACAACAAACAACACAACAAACACACACACAAACAACCACAACATCACAAACAAAAACAAACACAACAAACAACACACAACAAACACACCACAACAAACAACAAACACAAACAACAACAACACAACACACAACAACACAACAACAAACAAACAAAAACAACACAACCACAACAACAACAACAACACAACACAAACAACCAACAAACAACACAACACAAACACCAAACACAAACCAACACACAACACACCACACAAACAAACACAACAAACACACCACACAAACAACAAACAAAACACCACACAACCAACACAAACAACACAACAAACAAACACAAAACACAACACAACCACAAAACACAAACAACCACACAACAAACAAAACAACACACAAAACACACAACAAACACACAAAACAAAAACATCACACAAACACAACAAACACCAAAAAACACAAACACACAACAACCAAAAAACACAACAAACAACACAACAAACACCCAAAACAACAAAACAACACAACAACAAAAAAAACACACAACCACACAAACAACAAACACACAAAAACACAACAAACAACACCAACAAAACACAAACAAACACAACACACAACACAAAAACAAACACAAACACAACCAAAACAACCACACAACAAACACAAACACAAAACAACCAACAAAAACACACAAACAACACAAAAACACAAACAACACACACACAAAACAAACAACAAACCAACACAAACAAACCAACAAAACACACAAAAACACAACAACAACAACACAAACACCAAAAACACACAACAACACAAAACAAACAAAACACAACAAACACAACAACACACACAAAACAAACACAAACAAACAAAACACACAAACAACAACAAAACACATCACCACAACCAACACAAAACAACAACACAAACAAAAACAACACAAACAAAAACCACAAACCACAAACACACAAAACAAAACAACAAACACAAACAACAACAAAACACACCAACAAACACAACAAACCACACACAAACACAACAACAAACACAAAACAAACACCACAAACAACACAAACAACAAACAACCAAAACAAACATCAAACACCACACAAAACAACACACAAACAACAAACACAAAACAAAACACCAACAACACACAAACACAAAACACACAAACAAACCAACAAAACAACAACACAACAACACACAACACAACAAAACACAACAAACAAACAACAAACACACACAACACAAAACAAACCACCAAAACACAACAAACAACACACACAACACAAAAACAACAAACACACAAAAAACAAAACACAAACCACAACAACAAACACAACAACAAACAACAACAAAACAACACACACAAACCAAACACACAAAAAACAACACAAACAATCACAAACACAAACAAAACAAACACACACAACAACACACAACAACACAAAAACAACAAACAAACAAACAACAACAAACCAACAACACACACAAAACAACACACAAAACAAACCACAAACACAAACAAAAACCACAACACAACACAAACACAACACAAAACAACAAACAAAACAAACCCAAACAACACAAAACCACAACAAAACAACCAAACAACAAACAACAACCAAAACAACACAAAACAAACAAACAAAACAACACAACAACAACACACAAACCAACACAAACACAACACAAAAACACAACAACAACAAACACACAACAAAAACAACACACAAACACAACATCAACAAAAAAACAACAAACAACACAAAACCAAACACACAACACAACAACACAAACAACAAAACAAAACACACAACAACAACAAAACAATCAACACAACACAAACAAAACAAAATCAACACACCAAACAAAACAACAACCAAACAAAAAAACACCACCAAACAAATAACAAACACACAAAACAACAACAAAACCAAACACAACAAACAAACACACAAAACACCAACAACAAAACACACAAAACACACAACAACAACAAACACAAACAACACCAAACAACACACAACCACAACAAAACACAAACACAAAAACAACAACAACACACAAAACAAAAAACAACAAACACACAACAAACAAAAAAACACAATCCACAACACCAAACACAAAACACAAAAAAACACAAAACAACAACACAACACACACAACCAACAAAACAACAAAAACCAAACAACACAAAAACACAAAACAACACAAAAAACACACACAACCAACACAAACACAAACAACAAACAAAACACACCAACAACAACACACACAAAACAACAAAACAACAACAACACACACAAACACACAACAACAAAACAAAATCACAACAAAAAACAACAACACACAACAAAAAACAAACAAACAACAAAACAAACACACACACAACAAACACACAACAACAACAAAAACAAACAAAACAAACACAACAAACAAACAACAAAAACAACACCAAACAAAACAAACAAACACAACACAACCACAAAACACAACCAACAAACAACAAAACACACAAAAAAACAACAACAAACACAACACACACACAAAACAAACAACACAAAACAACAACACAAAACACCACAACACAAACCACAAACAAAACACCACAAACAAAACAACAAACACAACCAAAAACACCAACAACAAACACAAAACAAACACAAACAACAAAACCAACAAAACAACATCCACACCAATCACACAAACCAACACAACACAACCAACAAACAACACAACAACAACAACAAACCAAACAAAAACAAACACACAACAAAACACACAAACAAAACAAACACAACAAAACACAACAAACAAAAACACAACAAACAAACAACACCAACAAACAACAAAAACAACACAAACCAACAAACAACACAACAAAACACAAACAAACACACAAAACAAACAACACAAACACCACAACAAACAACAAAAAAAACACAAAAACAACAAAAAACACAAAACAACAAACAAACACACAAACCACAACAAAAAAAACACAACAAAACAACACCAAACAACCAAACAACACACAAAACACAAACAACAAACACAACAACCAACAAAACAAAACAACAAAAAACACACAAACAAAACACACAACAACAAACACAAAAACAATCAACACACCAACAAAACAAACACAACAACAAAAACACCAACAAAACAACAACCACACAACAAACAAACAAACAACAACACAAAACACAAAACAAACACAACAACACACACAAACAACCACAACAAACAACAATCACAACAAACACAAAAAACAACAAAACACACACAAACACCACACAACACACAAACACACAACACAAAACACAACCACAACAACAAAAACAAACAAAACCACAAACAAACACACACAAACAACAACAAACACACAACCAAAAAACACAAAACACAACAAATCACACACAACAACAAAAAAACACAAACAAACAAACACCACAAAACACAAACAAACACAACAAAACAACACATCAACAAACACAACACAACAACACAAACAAACACACAAAACACAAAACACAACACACAACAAACCACACAAAAACACACAACAAACACAACAAAACACACAACAACCAAAACACAACAAACACACAAACACAACAACAACACAACAAACACAACAACACAACCAACAAAACAACACAAAACACACAAACACAACAAACCAACAAAACAAACCAACACACAAACACAAACAAACAACACACCAAACACACACAAAAAACAACAAAAACACCAAACAACACAAACAACACAAAACAAACACAAAACAACACACAAAACACAACCAAACAACACACAAAACCAAACACACAACACAAATCACACACAACACAAAACAAAAACACAACAACAAAACCCAACAAACACAAACACAAACAACAAAACAACAAACACACAAACAACAAACACAACAAAACAAACAACACACAAAACAAAACAACAACAAAACACAAAAACAACCACAAAACAAACAACAACAAACACACAACCAAAACAAACACAAACCACCAAAAACAACACAAACAAAAAAAACACAAACACAACCAAACAAACACACAACAAACACAACAACACAACAAACACAACACAACAACAACAACACACAACAAACACAACAACACAAACAAAAATCACAAAACACAACAACACAAAAACCAAACAAACAAAAACACAACACAACACACACAACACAAAACAAACACAACAACAACAAAACAAACAACAAACAAACAACAAACACAAACAACAAACACAACACAAAAACAACCCACAAACACACAAACACAACACACACAAACACAAACAACAAACCCAAAACAACCAACAAAACACACAAAACACAAACAACACAACACAACAACACCAAACACAAACACACACAAAACAAACAACCAAAAAACAAACAAACAAAACAACACAACCAACAAAACAAACACAAACAAAAAACACAAAACACCACAAAACACACACCACAAACAAACAAACAACACACAAAAAAACAACACACCAACACAAACAATCACAAACAACAACAACAAACACAAAACCACACAACAAAACAACAAACACAACAAACAAACACACAACACAACAACCAACAACAAAAAACCACACACAAAACAACACAACAACACAACAAACAAACACAAACAACACAACAAACAAAACAACACAAACACACCAAACACAACACACAAAAACAAAACAACAAACAACAAACACACACACACAACCACAACAAACAAAACAAACAAACACAACACAAAACACAACCAAAACAACACACAAACACACAAAAACACAAACAACAAACACAAACAACACAAAACACAACACAAAAACAAACAAACAAACACAAAAACAATCACACAACACAAACAACAACACAACACCAAACAACACACAAAAACCAAACAAACAACACAAACACAACAAACAACAACACAAACAACAACACAACAACACAACAAAACAAACACAAACAACACACAAAAAACAAACACACAAACAAATCAAAACACAAAACAACAACACACACAAAACACAAAAACAACACAAAACAACAACACACACAAAAAACACACACAAAAACAACACAAACAAAACACACAAACACACACATCAAAACAACAAAAACAAACACACAAACAAACAACACAAACAACACACAACAAAACACAACACAACAACAACACAACAACCACAAACAAACACAAACACAAAAACAAACAAAAACACACACAAAACAAACAACAACACAAACAACCACACAACACAAACCACAAACCAAAACAACACACACAAACAACAACAAACACACAAAACAACACAAACAACACAAAACAAACAAAACACACAAAACCACAACAAACATCCACAAACACAAACAACACACAACACAACAAACACAACACAAACAAAACAAACACACAAACACAAAAAACACAACACAACACAAACAACAAAAAACAACACACAAAAACAACCAACAAACACAACAACACAAACAAACAACACAACACAACCAAACACAAACAAACAAAACACACAAAACACAACAACAAAAAACACAAACACAAACAACACAAACAACAAACAAAAACACAACACAAAACAAACAACAACACACAAACACAAAACAAAACACAACAAACACACAACACAACACACAAAAACAAAACCACAACACACACAACACACAAACACACAAACAACAACAACCAACACAACAAACACAAACAACACACCACAAAACAACAAACAACAAAACAACAAAACACAACAACCAACAAACACAAACACACCAAAACAATCACACAACAACACACAAACACACACAACAAACAAAAACAAACACAACACACACAAAAAACAAACACCAACCAAACCAACAAACAACAAACAAAACAACACACAACACACACAAAAACACACACAAAACAAACACAACACAAAACAACCAAACACAAAACAACAACACAAAACCAACAACAAACCAAACAAAACACAACCACAACAAAACACAACACAACACACACAACAAACCAAACAAACACAAACACCAACAAACACAAAACACACACAAAACACACACAAAACAAACACAACAAACAACACAACACAACAAAAACCACAACAAACACAAAAACAACAACACAAACAACACCACCAACAAACACAAAACAAACACACAACCAAACAACAAACACACCAACACACAACAACACAAACAAACACAAAAACACACACAACCAAAACAACCACACCAAACACACAAACACACAACAACAAAACCAACAAAACAACACAAACACAACCAACACAAAAACACACAACAACCACAAAACAAAACACCACCACAACAACACACACAACAAACACAACACACAAAACAAAACAACACAACACAAAAAAACAACCAAAAACAAAACACACCAACAAAATCACACAAAACAAAACACAAACAAAAACACACACAATCAACACAACAAAACAACACCACAAAACAAACACAACACAACACAAAACAACACAAAACACAAACACACCACACAAACAAACACACAAAAAACAACCAACACACCACAAACACCAACACACAACCAACAAACAAACAAAAAACACAAACAACCAAAACAACAAAATCAACAACCACCAACCACAAACAAAAACACACACAACAAACACACAAACAACAACACACAACAACACCACACAACAAACAAACACAAAACACAACCAAAACACACAAAACACACAACAAAACCAACAACACACAAAATCACACACAACAAAAACCAAACACAACACACACAACAAACAACAAACACAAACCAAAAACAACCACACAACACCACAACCAAACACAAAAAACAAACAAACCACAAAAACACACCAACAATCACAACACAATCCACAACAACACCACAAAAACCACACCACAAACAACAAACACCAACACCAACAAAATCAACAACCAAACAAATCACAAACACCAAACCACAACCACCACAAACACAACACCAACACAATCCAAACAAAACCAACACCACAAAACCAAAAACCACAAACACACACAAACAACAAACACACACACACCAAAACACAAAACAACACACAGACAATCAACACACACATTCAAGACAAAAAATCAACCCAACACAAATCACAAAAAACACACACAAAACATCACACCATCAACACAACATCAAAACACCACCACAACACAAACGACACACAAAATTCAACAACAACATTCAAACAACAACAAAAAGCCACAACCAACCAAAACAAAAACAACACAACAACAACAACCAACCACATAACACCAGAACACAACCAACACAAAACACAACACATACACAACCAAAACAAGACACCATTCAAAACAACAACAACACAACAACAACACAAACCCAAAACACAAAACAAACACACAACACAAACACCACACCACACAGATACAACACACACACACACAGCAAAACAACACCCACAACACCAAACACAAAGGAACCACAAAACACAACAACACACAAACAACAAACCACAAACAAAACACACAGCCACACACAACCAAATCCCAAACGCAAAACAACAACACACAAACCACAACAATCACAACAACTCAACACCACAAACACAACACCAACAACACAAAAACCACCAACAAACCACACACACAAAACACAACACCAAACAAACACCAACAACCAAAACACACCACAAACAAAACAAAACACAACACACACCACCACACCAAAACCACACACCAAACAAACCCAACAACCAACACCACACAACACCCCAACAAACAAACACACAACACAACACAAAACAAACACCAAACACAACCAACCAACAAACACCACAAACACCAACACACAACAAACCAACACACAAAACCAACACACAACACCCAAACCACAAACAACACCACACCACAACAACAAAACACCCAAAACAAACAACCACAAACAACACACACAACACAACACAACACCCAACCAACAAACACCAACACAACACAAAAACCAAACCACAACCAACCACCAAACACACACACAACAACAAACACAAACACAACACAACACACACCAAACCAAACCACCAACCAACACCAAAAACAACAAACAACAACCAAAACCAACAAACACCACAAACAACACCAAAAACACCACAACAAAACACACCAACACCAACAAAACACACCAACCACACAACAAACCAACACCAACAACACCACAACACCACAAAAACAAACACCACAACAACAACACAACAAAACAACACACAAACACACCAACAAACACACAACAACAACACCACAACCAACAAACAACAAAACAACAAACAACACACAAAACAACAACCACACCAACAACAACACCAAACAACACACAACACAAACAAACCACACCAACAAACACCCAACAACACAAACAAAACACCACAACACAACAAACACAAAAAACAACAACAACCAACACAACACAAACCAACACAACAAAAACACACAAACAAAACACAAACACACAAACCAACAAACACAACACCACACACAAACAAACACAACAACACCAAACAACAAACACACCACAACACAAAACACACAAACACACAACACCACACAAACCACCAACACAACAACAACAAACACAACACCACAACAACACAACCACAACAACACAAACAACAAACACACACAAAACAAACCACCAAACAACCACACAACACAAAAACCACAAACAAACAACACAACACACCAACCAAAACACAACAACAAACCAAAACACAAACACACCACAAACACAAACACCAACAAACCACACACAACCAACAAACACCAACACACAACAAACCAACAAACAAAAAACACACAAAACCAACAACACAAACAACACAAACCAACACAACACAACACAACAAACCACAACAACACAAAACCACAAAAAAACAACCAAACACCAAAACCACACACCAAACACAAACAACCACACAACACAACAACCAAACAAACAAACAAACCACAACAACACAACCAACAAACACAACACCAACAACACAACAAACCAACACAACACAACAACACACAACAAACAACAACCACAACAACAACCAACAAACACACACAACCACAACAACAAACAACCAACACAAAACCAACACAAAAACCACACAACACCAACAAACAAACACAACAAAACACACACAACCACACCACAAAACCAACCAACAAACACAACAAACAACCAACACACAAAACAACACAAACACAACAACACACACCAAACCACACAAACAACAAAACCAAACACACCAACAAACCACACAAACACCAACAAACAACACAAAACCACAACAAACAACCACAAACAACACAAACACCAACAAACAACCACAAACACCAAACAACACAACACCACAACACAACACACAACAAAAACCACCACCAACCACAACAAACACACCAAACAACAAACAACAACCACAACACCACACAACAAAACACAAACACACAACAACCAACAAACCACAACACACACCAACAAACCACAACCACACACAAACAACACCAACACACCACAACAAACAACACAAAACACAACCACCAACAAACAACCAAAACACAAACAACAACAACACCAAAACACAAACCAACAACCAACCACAAACAACACAAAACAACCACACCAAACACAAACACCAACACCACACAAACACACAACCAAACACAACACAAAAACAACCACAAACACCACAACACCACAAACACCAAAACAACCAACCACAACACAAACACACAAACACAACCACACAAACCACAACAAACAACACCACACCAAACACACAAACACAACAAACACCACAAAAAACAACCAAACCAACAACACAACACCAAAACAAACACCACAACAAACACACAACACCAACACCAAACACAACAACACCAACAAAACCAACACCACAAACACAACACCAACACCACCACAAACCAAAACAACAAACAAACAACACCACAACACAAACACAAACAAACAAAACACCAAACAACACCACAACACAACACAAACCAACAAACCAAACACCACAAACACACCAAACAACAACACACAAAAACACACACAAAACCAACAACAACCACAAACAAACACACCAAACAACCACACAAAACAAACAACAACCACACAACAAACACAACAACAACAAACACAACCAAACACACAAACACAACAACACCAACACAAACACAACCAACACAAAACACACAAACCAACACCAAACAACACCAACAACCAACAACACAAAACACAACAAACAACAAACACACACACAAACACAACACAAAACAAACACACCACAAACACAAAACACACCAACCACAACAAACACAAACACAAAACCAAACCACAACAACACAACACAACACAAAACAACAACCACACAACAACCACAAACACAACACAAACAACAAACAAACACAAACAACCACACCAACACACACCACAAACAACAACAACACAAACCACACACAACCAAACAACACACAACACAAACCACACCAACACAAACACACAAACAACCACACAAAACCAAACAACACAACCACACAAACAACACCAACAACACACAAAACAACCACAAACAAACCAAAAACACACACAACAACACACCACACCACAACACACAACAACCAACAAACACACAAACACAACCAAACAACAAAACCAACAAACACCAACACACACAACCAACACAAACAACACCAAAACACCAACAACCAAAACAACAACCACAACAAAACAACAACACAACCAAACACAACACCAAAACAACACCACAAAACCACAAACAACACAACACAACAACACCACAACAAACACAACACAAACCAAACAACAAAACACCACAACAAAACAACAACCACACACAAACAACAAACCAAACACACCAAAACAACCACACAAACAACAACCAACAACCAAAACACACCACAACCACAACACAACCACACAACACCAAACACAACAAACACAACCAACACAAACCACACAAACAACCAAACACAACACAAAAACCACCAAACACCAAACACAACCACACAAACAAACCAAACAACACAACAACACCAACACACAACAACCACAAACCAACCACAAACAAAAACCACACAACACAAACACACAACAAAACCAAACCACAAACAACACCAACAAACACACCACACAAAACACACCAACACACAAACCAACACAAAACAACCAACACACCAACAACACCAAAAACAACACACAAACACAACAACACCAACAAACAACCACAAACAACACAAACAACAAAACAACACCAACACAACAACAACAACCAAACAACAACCACAACACACCAAACAACACAAAACACACAACACCAAAAAAACACACAACCACACAACACAAACACAACCACACACAACACAAACAACACAAACACAACAAAACACACAACCACAACACAAAACAACCAAACACCACAACAAACCACAACAAAACCAACAAACAACCACAAACACACCACAACCAACAAACACACAACACAAAACACAACAAACACCACAAAACACACCAAACAAACAACACAACACACAACAACAAACACCACAAACAACACAACCACACAAACAACACCAAAAAAACACACAAACAACAAACAAACAAAACAACCACACAAACCACAACAAACCACAACCACAACAAACACCAACAAACAACACAACAACACACCAAACAACAACACAACACCAAAAACAACCACAAACCAAACAACAAAACACAAACACCAACAAAACACAAAACCAACAAACACACAAAACAACAAACCACAACACACCAACAACACAAACAACCACAACAAACACACACAACCAACCACAAACCAAACACCACAAAACCACACACCAAAACACACAAACACAACCAAACAACCAACAAAACACCAACACACAACACAACACCAAAACAAACCACCAACAACACAACACAAAACACAACCAAACACAAACACAAAACCAACACAAACACACAACCAACAACCAAACACCACAACAACAACCACAAAACCACAAACACAAAACAACAACACCACAACAAAACACCAACACAAACACAACAAACAAAACCACCAACACAAAACACCAACAACACAAACACACAACAAAACACCAACAACACACCAAACCAAAACACAACCACACAAAACACAACCAAACACCAACAACAAAAACCACAACAACACCAAACACAAACACAACCACAAAACACAAACAACCACAAACCACAAAACACACCACAACACAACCAACACAAACACAACCAAACACACAAAACACCACAACAAACCAAACAACCAACAAACACCAACAAAACCAAACAACACCACAACCAACAAAACACCACCACACAAACCAACAAACCACAACACAACAACCAAACACAACACCACAACAACACCAACAACCAACACAACAAACAACACCAACACAAACACAACCAAAACAAACACACCAACACACCAACAAACCACACAACAACACAACCACAACAACACAAACCAAAACAACACAACCACACAAAACACAACAAACCAAAACACACCAACAAACAACACCACAAACACACAACACCACACCAACAACAAACACAACACACAACAACACCAAACAACACCAAAACACAACAACCAACCACAACAAACACAAAACAACACCAAAAACAACACAACAAAACAACAACAACCACAAACACCAACAACCACACACAAACCACAAACAAACCACACAACACAAAACCACAACAACACCAACACACAACAAACACAAACAAACCACACAACCACAACAACCACAACCAAACCAACAAACAAACACAAAAACACAACCACCAACACAACACAAACACAACAACACAACCAAACACAACAACACAAAACAACCAAACACAACACACAAAACCACCAAACACACAACAACACAAACCAAACACAACACCAACACCAACACAACAAAACCACAACAAAACAACCACCACAACACACAAACACAACCAACAAAAAACAACACCACACAACCACAACAAAACACACAACACCAAACAACCAAACAACCACACAAACACCACACAACAAACAAAACCACACACAACCAAACAACACCAAACAACACAACCAAAACACCACAACACACAAAAACACAACCACAAACACCAACACCAACACACACCAACACAAAACACAACACAAACACCACCAACCACCAAAACAACAACAAACACACCACACAAACACAACAACCAAACAACACCAAACACACACCACAACCACCAAAACAAACAACAAACACACACCACAACAACCACAAACACCAAACAACACACAACCAACAACACACAACACCAACAAACCAACAACACAAACCAAAACAACACCACACAACACCACACAACAAAACACAAACAACCAACAAACACAAACAACAACAAACACAACACAACAAACACCACAAAACAACACAACACAAACACACAACAAAAACAACCAACACAAAAAACCAACAACACCACAAACACCAACAACAAACAACCACAACACAAAACACAAACACCAACACAACAACAACCAAACACCACAACAAAAACAACCAACACCACAACAAACACACAAAACAACAAACCACACAACAACCAAAACACAACACAACCACAACAACCACAAACAACAAACACACAAACAAAACCACAAACAACACAACAACACACCAACAAACAACACACAACACCACAAACACACAACCACACCACAAACACAACACACAACACAAACAACACAAAAACCACAACAACACAACAAAACACACACAAACAAAACAACCACCACACAACACAAACAACAACACAAACCACAACACCAAACACAACCACAAAAACACAAACCACAACAACACACCAACAAACACCAAACACAACACCAACACAAACAAAACCACACAACCACACCAACACACACAAAACAAACAACAACACCAAAAACAACACAAACACACACAAAACAACACAACACAAACAACACACAACACAAACAACACCACAACACACAAACAACAACACAACCAAAACACACACAAAACAACACAACACAACAAACAACACCACAACAAACACAACCACAAAACAACACAACAAACCACACAACAACAACAAACACCAACACAACACAACCAAACAACAAACAACAACCACCAAACACAACAACACCACAACAAACAAACACAAACAAAACCAAACAAACCCACACAAACCAAAACAAAACACAACACCACAACACCACAACAAACCACAACACAACCACAAAACAACAAACCAACCACACAACAACAAACACCAACAACAAACCACACACAACACAAAACAACACCAAACACCAAACACAAACAACCACCAAACACAACCAACAACAACACAAAACCACAAACAACAAAACAACCACACCAACAACACAAAAACACACAAACCAACACAACAAACCAACAACAACACAACACAAACAACAACACCAAACCAACAAAACACCAACACACACAACACAACACAACAACACACCACAAACCAACCACAAACACACAACAACACCAACAAAACCACCACACAACAAACAACACCAAACACAACACAACACCAACACAAACCAACCACAACAAACACAAAACCAACACAACAAACCACAAACAACACAACAAACACAACCAACAAACAAAACAACACCACACAACCAACAACACCAAACCACAAACAAACAAACCACACACCAACAAACACAACACAACAACACAACACACACAAACAAACCAACAACACACCAAACAACAAACAACCACAACCAAACACACAACAACACAAACACCAACACCAAAACAACAACAAACCACACAACAACCAAACAACCAACAACACAACACAACAAACAACACCAACAAACACACAACACCACACCAACAAACACAACAACACCACACACACAACACCAACACAAACCACACAAACAACACAACACAACCAAACACCAACAAAACACCAACACAACACACCAAAACAACACACCAACAAACACACAACACAAACAAAACCACAAACCAACACAACCACACCAAACAAACAACCACAACAACAACACAACACACAAACAAACAACAAAACAACAAAACACCACAACACAAACAACAACAACACAACCAACACAAACACAACCAACCACAAACACAAACAACACCAACAACACACCAAACCAACAAAACACCACAACACAACAACCACAACAACCACAAACACACAACACAAACACACAACAAACACCAACAAAACAACACCAAACACACACCAACAACCACACAAACAACCACACAAACCACAACACAAACAAACACAAAACCAACCAACAACACACCAACACACCAACAAACAACAACACACAAACACAAAACAACACAAACACCACACAACAACACCACCAAACACAAACCACAACACAACACCACAACCACAACACAACAAACAACCAACACACCAAACAACAAAACCACAAACCAACAAACACACCACAACAAACACCAAACAACAACCACACCAACACAACAAACAACACCAAACAACAACCCACACCAACAACAAAACCAAAACACACAACACAAACCAACAACACCAACACACAAACAACAAACAACACACAAACACAACCAAACACACAACCAAAACAAACAACCACCACAACCACACACAAACCAACACACAAACACCACACAGCAAACAAACAACAACCAAAACACAACAAAAACACACACACACACACACAACCACACACAACACAAAACACACCACACCCAACAAACAACCACAAACAAACACACAACACAACAAACCACACAACAAAACACACAACAAACACCCATCACACAACAACAAACCACACAACAAACACAACACAACAAACACCCTCACCAACCACACAAAACCAAAACACACAACAACACACACAACCAAACACACAAACACACAACCAACACAAACACCACCACACACAACACAACACAAAACACACAACACACACAACAACACAAACACACAAAACAAACACACAAAACAACACAACACAACACCACAACAAACCACCACAAATCACACACACCACCAACAAAACAACACAACACAACACAGCAACAAACAAACACACAAAACAAACCAAAACACCAAACAACACAAACACAACATCACACACAAACAAAACAACCACAACAACCTACACACAACATCACACATACAACAACAACCACAAACACAACACCACAACCAACAAAACCAGACAAACACAACATCAAACACAACCACACACAAACACACGAACACACACAACCACACACACCAACACACACAACACACCAAACACACACACAAATCACCAACAACACAACACACACACAAACAAACAACACAACAACAACAATCCAACACAACACACAACAAACCACCACAAACAAACACACAACAAAACACAACACAACAAACCAAAACACCACACAACCACAAACAACAACACAAAACCACAACAAACAAACACAACAAACAAACACACAACACACAACAACACAACAACCACCACAAACAAACACCCACACACAACCAAACAACCACCACAAACACACAACACAACAACAACCAAACAACACACAACAACCCAACACAAAACACAACACAAACAAAAACAACCACACAACAAAAACCAACAACACACAAACAACACCACACAACACAAACCAAACCACACAACAACCAAAACAACAACCACAACACACACCACAACCACACCAAAAACCAACAACAAAACACACCACAAACCACAAACCACAACCACACAAAAAAAACAACAAACCACACAACAACAACCAAAAACACCACAAACACCAACAACCACAACCACAACAAACACCAACACAAAAAACACAACAACAAACACAAACACAACCACAACCAACACACAAAACAACAACACCAACAACAACAACACACAAACAAACAAAACACCACAAACAACAAAAACAACACCAACACACCAACAACAAACACAACACCAACCACACAACAAACAACCACACCAAACACACAACACCAACACAACCACACAACAACAAACACAAACACAACACAACCACAACAACACAAACAACACCCACCACACAACAACCACAACAACCAAACACACCACAAAACAAACACAAACACACACAACAAAACAACAAACCAACACACAAACCACACAAAACACACAACAAAAACACCAACAAAACAGACACAACAAAACACACAAACAACACACAACAACAACACAACCACAAAAACACACAAACCACCAAACCACACACAACAACCACAAAACCACACAAACAAACAACCACACACCACAACACACAACACACAAAACACAACAAACCAACAAACAAACACAAACCAACCACACACAACAAACACAAAACACAAACAAACCACAACAACACCACAAAACAACACCAAACACAACAACACACAACACAACAACCACACCACAACAAACACAACACACACAACCACACAACAAAACAACACCACCACAAACACACACCAACAAAACCACACACCAAACAACCAACACACACAACACACAACAAACCAAAACCACAACAACACCAAACAACAACAAACACAACACACACACACCAAACCAACAACCACACAACAAAACACAACACACAAACCACACAAACACACAACACACCACAACAAACACAACAAAACCAACACCAACCAAAAACCACAAACAACCAAACACAACCAAAACCAACAACAACAACACAACACCACACAACAAAACAACAAAACCACAAACACAAAAAACAACACCAACCAACAAAAACACCAAAACAACAAAACACACACACCACACCAAACACAAAAACACATCCAACAAACAACAACCACAACACAAACACCACACACAACACAAACCAACACACAACAAACAGAAACAAACCACCAAACACACAAAACAAACAACACAACACAAACAACCAACCAAAACCAAACAACAAAACAACACACCAAACACAAACAAACAACAACCCACAACAATCCAACAACACACAACCAACAAAACACAACACACAACAAACACAAACACACAAACAAACCAACACAACAACACCACAAACAAACAAACCACACACAACAACAACACCACACAACAAACACCACCACAACCACAACAAACACAAAACACCAACAAAAACCACAACAACAAACCACAAACAAAACACAAAACCACCAACAACCACCAAACAAACACAACCAACACAAAACCAAACACACACCAAAACACAAAAACAACACACCAAACCCACACCAAACAACCAACACAACACAAAACACACCACAAACCACACAACCAAAACCACACAACAACCAAACCAAAAAAACCAACAACAACAACCAAACACAACAACACACACAAACACAACAAACACACAACCAACACCACAACAAAACCAACAACCACCACACCAAACACAACACAAACACCCAAAAACACAAAAACAACACCAACACCAACAACAAACACCACCACAAAACAACACAACACACACACAACACACCACCAACACCAACACACAAACCAAACACACACAACACACCCAACAACCACACCAACAACCACAACAACAAAACCAACAACCAAACACAACACACACACAACACACCATAAACACAAACAACCAACACCACACAAACACAACAAAACCAACACAAAACCACACCAACAACCAAAACACCACCACAAAAAACACAACACACCCACACCAACAAACAAACACAACAACCAAAACAAACACAAACACCACAACCAAACACAAAAACCACACAAAAACCACAAACAACACCACCAAACAAACCACACAACACAACAACAAAACACCAACCAACAAACACCAAAACAAAACACACACAAACCAAACACACAACAAACACACAAACCAACACCAAAAACACCACACAACAAACAACAAACCACAAACCAACACAAAAAACAACCACAACACAAACAAACAACAAACACAACCAACAAAACCACCAACAACACAAACAACCACAACAAACCAACACCACACAACACCAAACACAAAACAACACAAAACACCAACCAACACAACAAACACACAACCACATCACCACAAACAACACACCAAACAACACAAAAACAACACAAACAAACCAACACCAACACAACCAACACACACAAACAAACAACCACAAACAACACCACAAACCAAAAACACAACACAAACACACAACACCAACCAAAACACACAAACCCAACACACAAACAAACAAACAACAAACACCAAAACAAACACCACAACACAACACAACAACAAAAACACACACCAAACAACCAACAAACAACCAACAAACACCACAAAAACAAACCACACCACACAAAACCCACAACACAAAACACACAAAACACAAACAACACCAACAAAACAACAAAAAACAAAACAAAACAACCACACAACCAACAACACACACCAACACAACACAAACAAACCACACAAACCAACAAACACCACACAACCACAACCAAAACACACCACAAAACACACACAACACACAAAACAACACAAAACACACAACAACCACCACACAACACACATCACAACAACACAACCAAAAACAACAACCAACAACCCACAACACACAACCAAACACAAACACCACACAAACAACCACACAAACAAACACACCACAACACAACACAAACAAAAACACACACAACAAAAAAACACACAACACAACACCAAACACACAAACACAAAAACCACCACACCAAACACAAAACACCCACACACAAACAACACACAACCCAAAACCAAACAACCACAACACAACAACACAACCACACCAAACAAACACACCACAACAACCACAAAAACACAAACCAACCAAAACAACACACACCAACAAAACACAACAACACCACAACCACAAACACACAAAACACAACCACAACCAACAAAAAACACAACAAACACCACACAAACCCAACAACACCACAACAAAACACAAACACAACACAACCACAAAACCACACAAACAACACAAAACCAACACCAACAACACACAAACACCAACACAAACCACACAACACAACACAAACAAACAACAAAACACCAAACACCACACAACACAAACCAACACAACCACAACCAACACCAAAAACAAACACAACACAACACCAAACACAAAACAAACCAACACAAACACACACACCACCAACAAACAACAACACCAACACAACAACAAACAACACAACCACAAAACAACACAACCCACAACACAACAAACAACACAACCAACACAAAACACCACAACACAACACACAAACACAAACACCACAACCAACAAACAAACAAAAACAACACACAAACACCAACAAAACACCAACACACACAACAAACACACAAACACCAAAACAACACAAACAACACAAAAACAACAAACACCCACAACCAAACAACAACACACAAACAACCACAACACCACCAAACAACACAACCAACACAACACACAAACAACCAACAAACACACAACACCACAAACAACAACACACCAAAACACAACACAAACACACAAACAACACAAACACACACAACACCACAACAACCACACAAAACCAACAAACAACCACAACACCAACAACAAACACAACCACAACAAACACACACCAAAACACAAAACAACAACCACAACAACACACCACAACAACCACAAAACCAAACAAACACCACAACAACACCAAACCACACACCAAACAACACACAACACCAACACACAAAACAACACACAAACACAAACAACAACACACAAAAACAACACACACCAACAACACCAAAACCACACAAAACACAACACCCACAACAACAACAAACACAACACAAACACCCCAACACACAACACACACCAACACACAAACACAACACCACCAACACAACAAACAAACAACACACAACACCACAACAACACACACAACACAAAACCAACACAAACAACAACACAAACAACAACCACAACACAACAAAACACACCAACACAACACACAACACAACACAAACCAAACAACACAACACAACACCACAAACAACAAACCACCAACCAACAAACACAACACACACAAACAAACACACCAACAACACAACACAACACACAACACCAACCACAAACAAACCAAAAACAACACCAACAACACCAAACAAAACACACACACAAAAAACAACCAACACACAACAACACCACAACACAAACAAACAAACACCACCAAACACAACAACACAAACACAACAAACACAAACCACCACAAAACACAAAACACCACAACACACACCACACAAACACAACACACAAACAACACCAACAACACACAACACCACAACACACAACAAACCAACACCACAAAACCAACACCAAACACAAACACCCAACACACACCAAAACACACACCACAACAACAACCAAACACACCACACAACACAACAAACAACCACACACCAAAAACCACAACAAACCACAACAACACAACACAACAAACACAACCAACAACAAAACACAAACAACACCAACACAACAACACAAACAACACAACAAAAACCAACACACAAACCACAACAACACAAACAACAAAACAACACAACAACACAAACCACAAACACACCAACAACCACACAACACAAAAACAAACAACACAAACACAACAACACAACCAACACACCACAACACAAACACCAAACAACAACAACAACACAACACCAAAACACCAACACACAACACAACAACAAACACAAACAACACCACCAACACAACAACCAACACAAACACACACAACACAACAACACAACAAACACACACAAACACAAACCACAACAAAACACCACAACCAAAACACACAACAACAACACCAACACAACAAACAACACAAACCAACACAACACAAAACACAACAACAAAACACAACACCACACACCAACAACACAACACAACCAAACAAACACACAAACAACAAACACCACAACAACCAAAACACACAACACAACACCAACACAACAACACAAAACAACAAACAACACAACACACAACAACAACACACAAACCAACCAAAACACAACACAACAACCACAACAACAAACACACAAACAAACACACAAACACAACACAACAACACAACAACACACAACAACACACAAAAAACACAACCAACACAACCACAAAACAAACACCACACACAACAAAACACAACCACACAACAACAACCAACAACAACAAACAACAACACCAACACAACACCAAACACACAACAACACACACCAAACAACACCAACAACCACAACACACACACCAACAACACCAAAACACAACACCAACACACAAACACAACACACCACAACACAACAACCACAAAACAACAAACACAACACAACACAAACACAACAACACAAACAACAACACACAAACACCAAACAACAACCAACACAACAAAACAACAACACAAAACAACAAAAACAAAACACACCAAACACACCACAAACAACACCAACCACAACACAAACACCAACAAAACACAACACAAACACAACACCAACAACACCACACAAACACAAACAAACACAACAAACCACACAACACAACAACCAACACAAACACAACACCACACCACAAACAAAAACACAAACAACACAAAACAACCAACAACAACACAACAACAACAAACACAACACCAACAACACACACAAAACACCAACCAACACAAAACACAAACACACAACCAAAACACAACACACAAACCCACACAACAACACAAACACACAAACACAAACCACACAACACAACAAACACCAACACACAAACACCAACAACAACCAAACCAAACACAACACACAACACAACAAAACAAACACAACAACACCAAAAACACACAACACAACAACACAACCAAACACACAACACCACACACAAACAACACAAAAACACAACACACCAACAAAACACACAACACCAACACAACACAACACAAACACACACAAACCACAACACAAACAACAACACAAACACAAAAACCAACACAAAACACAACAACACAACACACAACACACAAAAACAACACACAAACACACAAACAACAACCAAAACACAAACACACACACCAAACACCAACACAAACACAACACACAAAACACACAACAAACACAACACACAAACAACAACACAACCACACAAACCAACAAACACACACACAACACAAACAACACCAAACAACAACACAACACAACACACAAACACACACAACAAACAAACACAACAAAACAAACACACACAACAAACCACACAACAAAACACAAAACACAACACAACAAACACAACACAAAACACACAACAACAAACACACCACAACAACAAACAACCACAAAAACACACAAACAACACACACAACAAACACACAAAACAACACACAACACACACAAACACACAACAAACCAACAACACAAACCACAACACACAACACAACAACAAACACAACAACACACAACAAACACACAAACAACACAACACACAACACACAAAACACACAACACCACACACAACAAACACAACACAAAACAACACAAACACCAACAAACACAACACACCAACAACACAAAACACACAACAAACCAACAAAACACAACCACAACAACACAACAACACAAAAACAACACCACAAACACAACCAACACACAAACAAACACAACACACCACAACCACACACAACAAACACAACACACAACAAACCACACAAAACAACAACAAACAACACAACCACAACACACCACAAAACAACACACCACACAACCACACAAACACAACAACACAAACACAAACACCACACCACACAACAAACACACACAACAACACAACACACACAACACACACAAACAACCAACAACCACAAACACACACAAACCAACACACACAAAAACAACACACACAAACCAAACAACAACACAAACAACCACAACAAACAACAACACCACAAACAACACACAACAAACCACAAACACCAAACACACACCAACACACAAACAACCACAACACCACACAACAACAAACACACAAACACAAACACACACACAACAACAAACCACAACACAAACACAACCACACCACAAACACACACACAACCAAACACAACACAAACACACACAAAACACAACAACCAACACACAAACCAAAACAACACAACCACACAACACCAACAACAAACACAAAACACCACACAACACACACCACAAACAACCACAACAAACACCAACAACACCACACAAACAACCACAACCACAACAACAAAACACACAACACAACACACAACAAAACACACAACACACAAAACAACACAAACACACAACACACAAACCACACCAACAACACAAACACACAAACACACAACAACACCAACAAAACACACAACCACACAACAAACACACCAACACACAAACAAACACAACACAAACACACAAACACACACAACAAACACAACACACAAACACAACAAACACAACAAACAACACACAAAACAACAACAAACACACAACCACAAAACAACAACACAACCACACAACACAACACAACAAACACCAAAAACAACACAACACCAAAACACAACCAACACAAACCAAACACACAAACAACACAAACAACACAACAACACAACACAAACAACAAAACACCAACACCAACACAAACACACAAACAACACAACACCAACACAAACACAACAAAACAACACAAACACACACAACCACACAACAACAC
Source organism: Pseudopleuronectes americanus (assembly GCA_038501795.1). NCBI lineage: Eukaryota > Metazoa > Chordata > Actinopteri > Pleuronectiformes > Pleuronectidae > Pseudopleuronectes > Pseudopleuronectes americanus. Next base: position 48,090 of record JBAMIH010000162.1, read on the forward strand.
AAAACAACCAAACACCACAACACAAAACAAACACACACACAACACACACCAACAACAACAAACACAAACCACCAAAACACCACACAACAAAACAACAACACACAACAAACACCAACACACACAAACAACACAACACACAACACACAACAAACACCAAACACCACAACAAACAACAACCACAACAAAACACAAACACACACACAAACAACACAAACAACCACACAACAAAACACAACCACACACAAACACAACAAAACACAAAACAAACACACAAAACAACACACAAACACACAACACACACACAACACAAAACACACACCACAACAACACCAAACACAAACACACACAAAACAACACAACACAACACAACACAACAAACACACACAAACAACACACCAACACAACAAAACACAACACACAACACCACAACAACCACACAACACACAACACAAAACAACCAACAACACAAACCACAACCACACAACACAACACAACACACAACACCACAACCAAACAACCACACAACCACACACAAACAACACAACACAAACACAACACAACAAACACAACACAACAAAACAACACACAACCACACACAAAAACACAACACAACACACAAAACAACACCAACACACAACAACAACAAAACCACACAAACACACAACAAACCAAACACCAAACACACCAACACAAACAAACCAACAAACAACAACACAAACACACACAACACAACACACAAAACACACACACAACACAACACACACAAACCACACACAACACAACAAACAAACACAAAACAACACACAAACCACACACAACAACACACAACAACACAACAAAACACAAACACAAACCACACACACAAAACACAACCAAACAACAACACCAACACAACCACAAACAACACAACAAACACAACAACACAACAAACCAACACAAACACACACAACCAACACAACAAAACACACAAACACCAACAACACAACAAAACAACACCAAAACAACACAAACACAACACAAACACCACCAAACACAACACAAACAACAACACACAAACACAACACAAACAACAAACACAAAACACAACACAACAACAACACAAACAAAAACACACAACACAACACAAAACAACAAACAACCACACAACACAACACACACACAAACACACAACACAAACACAAAACAACACACACAACACCAACACAAAACAACACACACAACAACAAACACAACAACAAACACACAACACAACACAACACACAAACAACAACACAACAACAACACACACAAACACACACAAACACCAAAACACAACACACAAACAACAACACAACACAACAACACAACACACAAAACAACACAACAACAACACACAACACACAAAACACACAACAAACCACAACAACAACACAACACACCAACACAAAAACACACAACACAACACACACAAACAACAAACACACAACAAACACAAACACACAAACAAACACCACAAACACAACACACAAACACAACCACAAACAACAACCAAACAACACAAACACAACACACAAACACAACCACAACAACACACAACACACAAACAAACAAACACACACAACACACACACAAACAACAAACACACAACACACAAACACAAACAAACACAACACACAACAACACACAACACAACAACAAACAACACACACAACACAACAAACACAACACACAAACAACAAAACAACCACAACACAAACACACACAACACAAACACAACACAAAAACAACACAAAACACAAACACACAACACACAACACAAACCACAACACAACACAAACAACAACAAAACACAACACAACCACACAAACACACAAACACAAACACAACAAACACACAAACAAACACACAACAAAACACAACACCACAAACACACAAACACCAAACACACACACAAAACACACAAACAACAACACAACACAACAACACAACAACAAACACACACACCAAACAACAAAACAACAACACAACACAACACAAACACAAAACACACCAACAAACAACACACAAAACACAACACAACAACACAACCAACAAACAACACAACAACAACACAAAACACAACACCAACAACAACACAACAAACACACAAACACACAACACACAAACAAAACAACAAACACAACACAAAACACAACAACAAACACACACAACAACACAACAAACACAACACACCAACAAAAACACAACAACACACAACACAACAAACACAACAAACACACAACACACAACACAACACAAACAACACAACACACACAAACACAACCACAACAAACAACAACACAAACCACAAAACACAACCAACACACAAACAACAAACACAACACACAACAACACAAAACACAACAAACAACAACACACAAAAACAACAACACAAACACACAACAAACACAAACAACACACAACAACACCAACAAACACAACCACACACAAACAAAACACAAACAACACAACAAACACACAAACACACAACAACAAAACACAAACAACACAACAAACACACCAACACAACACACACAACACAAACACAACACCAACACCAACAACACACAAACACACACAACACAAACACAACAAACACACAACACAAACAACAACAACACCACAAACAACACACACAAACACACACAACACAACAACACAACACAAACAACACAAACAACACAACACAAACAAACAACACACAAACACAACAACACAACAAACCACACAACAACAACACAAACACAACAAACACACAAACAACACAACAACACACAAACACAACACCACAACAACAACACCAACACACAAACACAACACACAACCAACACAAACACAACAACAAACAACCACACAACAAACACAACAACACAACACCACACAAAACAAACACAACAACAAACAACACAAACCACACACACCACAAAACACCAAACAAAACAACACACAAACAACACAACACAAACACACACAACAACAAAACACAACAAACCAACAACACACAACACAACAACCACACACAAACACACAAACACAACAAACACAAACAAAACACCAACACACAACACACAAACAACAACACAACACAAACAAAACACACAACACAACAACACACAAAACAACACAACAAACACAACACAAACAAACAACAACACAACAAACACAAACAACACAACACAACACACACAAAACACCAACAACAACACAAACACAACACACAAACACACACAAACACACAAACAACAAACACAACAACACAACACAACAAACACACACAAACAACAACACACAACAAACAACACAAACACAAACACACAAACAACAACACCAAACACAAACAAACCACAACAACAAAAACACACAACACACAACACACAACACAAAACAACAAACACAAACACACACCAACACAACACAAACACACAACAAACAACCACACAACACACAAACAACAACCAAACACAAACAACAACACAACAAACACACAACACACAAACAACAAACAACACACCAACACAACAAACACAACAAACCACAAAACAAACAACACACACACAAACAACACAACAACACAACAACACAAAACAACAACACAACACAAAACACCAACACAAACAAACACAACACAAACACACAAACAACAACACACAAAACACAAACAACAAACACACAAACACACAACAACCACAACAAAACACACAACACAAAACACAACACAACAAACACACACAACAAAACAACACCAACAACAACACAAACAACAACACAACAACACCACAACACAACAAAACACACACAACAACACAACAAACACAACACAACCAAAACCACAACAACAAACACACACACAACACACAAACACAAACACAACAACAACAACAAAACACAACAACACAACAACACAACAAACACAACAACACACAACAAAACACACAACAAACACAACCAAACAACAACAACAAAAACACACAAACAACAAACAAAACACAAACACAAACAACACACAACACAAACACAAACAACAACACAAAACACAACAAACACAACACACAACAAAACACAACACACAACAACAAAACACACACAACAAAAACACAACACAACACAAACAACACAACAAAACAACACAAAACAACACCAAACACAACACAAAACAACAAACACAAACAACACAACAACACACCAACACAAACACACAACAAAACAAAACACAAAACACACACAACACAACAAACACAAAACAACACCACAACAAACACACAAAACAACACAACACAACACAAACAACAAAACAACACAACACACAAACAAAAACAACACAAACAAACACACAAACACAAAACACAAACACACAACAAAACAAAACACACAAAACAAACACAAACACAACAACACAAACCACACAACAAACACAACAAAACAACCACAACAAAACAACAAAACACAACACAAAAACACAACACAAACACAACACAAACACAACACAAAAACCAACACACAAAAACAACAAACAAACAACAAAACAACAACACACAAACACACAAACAACAAACAACAAAACACAACACACAACAAACAACAACACAAAACACCAACACAACAACAAACACACAAACACACAACAAACACACCAAACAAAACACAAAAACAAAACAAACCACAACACAAAAACCAAACACAACAACACAAAACAACACAACCAACAACACAAACCACAAACACAAACACACACAAACAACAAAACAACACAAACACAACACAACACAACAACACACAAACAACACACAACAAACACAAACACACAACCAAACCAAAACAAAACAACCACAACACAAAAACACAACACACCAAACAACACAACAAACAACACAACCAAAAACACAACAAACACAAACACACCACAACAACACAAACAACACAACAAAACACAAACAACACAAACCAAAACACAACACCAACAAAACACACAACAAACACAACACAAAACAACCACACAAACAACAACACAAACACAACAACACCAAACAACACAAACAACAACAAACAACAAACACACCAAAACACCAACAAAACAACAACACAAACACCACAACAAACACACAACAACAACACAAACACACAACAACAACCCACACAACACAACCAACAAACACAACAACAAAACACAACAAACACAAAAAACAAACACAAAACACAACAACAAAACCACAACAAACAACACAACCACAAAACAACACAAACACCACAAAACAACAACAACACAACACAAAACAAACAAACACACACAACCAACAAACACACAACCAACACAAAAACAACACAACACAACACAACAACACAAACACAAACACAAACAACAACACAACACACAACCAACAAACAACACCACAACCAAACAAACAACACAAAACACACAAACACAACAAACACCAACACAACAACCAACAAAACACAACACAAAACAACAACAACCAACAAACACCAACAACACAACAACAAAACACAACAAAACAACAAACACACAACAAACCACACAAACAAACACACAACAAACACACAACAACACAACAAAACACACACAACCAAAACAAACACAACACACAACACACAAACACACAACAAACACAACAAAAACACCACACAACACAAACAAACACAACAAACACACAACAAACACAAAAACACACAACAAACAACCAACACAAACAACACAACCAAAACAAACACACAACAACAACCACAACAAAACCAACACAAACAACAAACACAAACAACACCACACAAACAACACAACAAACCAACAACACACAAACAAACAACCACACAAACAAAAACAACACAACACAACACAACCAAACACAACAACAAACAACCACACACAAAACACACAAACCAAACAAAACAACACCACACAAACAACACACAAACACCAAAACAACACCAACAAAACACAAAAACACACAAACAAAACCAACAACACACAACAACAACACAAAAACACAACACAAAAACACAACACAACACCAAACACAACAAACACAAAAACACAACAACACAAAAACAAACCAAACAACAAACACACAACAAACACCAACAACCACAAACACAACACACACAAACACCAACACAAACAACACAAACCACAACACAAAAACAAACAACACAAACAAACACCACAAACAACAAACAAAACACACAACCCAAACAACAACAAAAACACAAACACACAAACACACACAACAACACAAAACACCACAACCAACAACAACAAAACCACAAACAAACACACAAAACACAACACACACAAACACAACACAACAACACACAAAACAACCAACACAAAACACAACAACACAACAAACACAACACACAAAACACACAAAAACACAACACACAAACAACACACAAACAACACCAAAACACACAACACAAACACACAAACACACCACACAACAACACAACAAACCACACAACACCAAACAAACAACACACACAACAACCACAACACCAAAACACACACAAACAAAACACAACAACAACACACACAAACAAACAAAACACAACCAAACACAACAAACACACAAAACAAACACACAACCAAAACAACCAACAAACACAAAACCAAACACAACCACAAAACAAAACACACACAACCAAACACAACAAACAAAAACCAACCAAACACACACAACACAACAAAACAACACAACACAACACAACAACCACAAACACAAAACACAACACACCAAACAACACACAACACAACACAAAACAAACACAACCAAAACACCAACACAAACAACACAAAACACAAACACACAACACAACAAACCACAAACAACAAACACAACCAACAACAAACACAACAACACAACACAAAAACACACAACACAAACAACACAACAAACCACAAACACAACCAACACACCACAACACACAAACACCAAACAACAAACACAACACCACCAAAACAAACAACCAACAAACAACACAAACACAACAACAAACACAAACAAACACAACAAACAAACAACAACACCACAAACCAAACACACCAAACACAAAAAACACAACAACACACCAAAAAACACAACAAACACAAAACCACACAACAAAACAACCAAACAACAACACCAAAACACACAACCAAAACACCAAACAAATCCAACCAAAACACAAAACAAACAACAAAAACCAAACAACACCAAACAACAAACCACAACCAACAAACAAAAACACACCAACAAAACCAAACACACAAAACCAACACAAACAAAACACAACAACAAACAACAACCAAACACCAACACAAACACCACAAACAAAACCAAAAACAAACCACAACAAAAACAACACAAACCAACAAAACACCAACACACAACCAAACCAACACAACCACAACACAACACACAAACAAACCAACAAAACACAAACACCACAACAACAAAACAAACAACACCACAACAAAACCACACCAACAAAAACAACAAAACAACAACAACACACCAAACAAACAACCACACAAAACAACACCAACACAAAACACACAAAACAACCAAAACAACAAACACAAACACACCAACACAAAACAACCAACACAACACAAAACAAACACACAAACAACCACAACCAAACACAAAAACAAACCACACAAACACAAACACACAAACAAACACCAAACACAAACCACACCAAAACACAACCACAAAAACAACACCAACAACCAAACACAACAAAACACACAAAAACACCAACACACAACCACAACAACAAACCAACAACCAACACCACAAAAACAACCCAAACCAACAAACAACAAACACCAAACCAACACAAACACAAACCAAACCAACACAAACAACCAACCCAAACAAACAACCAAACAAAAAACACAACCAAAACAACAAAAAACCAAACACACAAAAAACAACAACCACAAACCACCAACAAACACAACAAACCAACAACAACAAACAACACAAAAAACACCACACACAAACCAAACAAACACCAAACCCACACAAACCACACCAAACAAACAAAACACAACCACAAAACCACACACAACAAACAACAACACAACAAACCAACACACCAACACCACAACAAAACCAACAAACACACAACCACAAACAAAACAACAACCAACAAAACAACACACCAACAAACACCAACACAAACAACAACACAAAACAACACAACACCAAAACAAAAACCACCACAAACAACCAACAAACAACAACCAACACACAACCACCAAACACAAAAACAACCAACAACACACACAAACACAAACCACAAAACCAAACCAAAACAAAACACAACAACACACAAACACCAAAACAAACCACAAACACAAAAACACCAACACAAACAAACAACACAAACACAAACACCCACACCAAACACAACAAACCACACCACAACAACACAACACCACAAAAACACACACAACCAACACACAACCACAAACAACCAACAAAAACAAACACAACACAAAACACACCACAACAAACAAAACACACAAACACACAACACCCAACAACACCACAACAAAACACACCCACACCAACACAAACCACAACACAAAAACCAACACCACCACAACAAACCAAAACAACACAACACCCAACACAACAAACAACCACAAACAACCAAAACCAACACACAACACAAAACCACAACACACACCAACCAAACAACCAAAACACAACAACACCAAAACACCACAACCACAAAACACAACCACAACACCAAACACAACAACCACACAAACCAACACCACAACAACACACAAACCAACAACACAAAAAAACACCCAAACCACACAACAAAAACAACCAACCACCAAACACAACCACAACAACAACCAAAACACACCACAAAACACAAACAAACACAAACACCAAACACACAACCACAACACACAAACCACACACACAAACACAAACACAAAAAAACACAAACCAACAACACCACACAACACAAACCAAACAACCAAAACACAACACACCAAACAACACAAACCAAACACAACACAAAACACAACCCAAACAACACCACAACAAAACACAACAACAACCACAACACCAACCAAACAACACACCAAAAAACACAAACCACAACACCACAAACAAACCAACACCAACAACCAAAACCAACAAACAACAAACACCACAACCCACCACAAAACACAAAACAAACAACCACAAACCACAACAAACCAAACACAACAACACCACAAAACACAACCAAAAACACAACACCAACCCAACCAAACACACAAACCAAACCAAACACACACCAACAACAAACCACAAACACCACACAACAACACAACAACAAACAAAACCACAAACACCAACACACCAAACAACCAAAACCAACAAACACAAACACACCACACAACACCAACAAACCACACAACACACACAAACCAACACAACCACCAAAAACCAACACCACCAACCAAACACACAAACACAACCCACACAAACACAAACCACACAAACCACCAAAACACAACCAACACCAACCAAACACAAACCAAACAACAAACACCACAAACCACCACAAACACCACCCAAAACAACAACCACAACAACCACCAACACCACAACCACAAAAAACCACAACCAAAACACACAACACAACAACACCACAAAACAAAACCCACACAAACAACAACACAACCACAAAACCAACACAACCACCACCAAACACAAAAAACACAACCAAACACCAAAACACAAACAACCAAAAACACAAACACAAACACCACCACCAACAAACCAACAAACACCAAACACAACACCAAACCACAACCCAAACCACCAACACAAAACCAACACACAAACCCAACAACACCCAAAAAACACAAACACAACCCAACAACCCAAAACCAAACCACAACCACACAAACACCCAACAACCACACAAACAACCACCAAACAAACCAACAACCCAAACACCAACAACAAACACAAACCACAACAAACACCACAACACACAACAACACCCAACACAAAACAACCACACCAAACACAACCACAACACACAAACAACCACAAAAACACACCAACACCAACCAACACAACAAACACCACACAACACCAAACCACACACAAACAAAACCACACCAACAAACCAACAAACAACACCACACAAACAACACAAAACAACAACCACACAACACCAAACAACAACACCAACAAACCAACAAACACACAACAAAAACACCAACACACAAACCACAACAAACAACCAACAAACCACAACAAACACCAACACCACAACACCACACAACCAACACAACAACCAACAAACACCAAACCACACAAAACACACCAACCAACACAACAAAACACAAACACAAAACACAACCACAAACAACACAAACAACCACCACAACCAACAAACAAACCACCAACAAAACAACACACAACAAACAAACACCAACAACAACACCAAACAAACACAACAAACAAAAACACAAAAAACACAACACAAACAAAACCAACACAACACCAACACACAAAACAAACACACAAACAACAACACCAAACACACCAACAACAACACAAACAACAACAACAACCACACAAACAAACCAACACAACACCAAACAAAACACCAACAACACAACACAAACAACCAACAAACAACAACAAAACCCACACAACAAAAACACACACAAACAACCAAACCAACACACAAACAACAAAACACAACAACACACAAACACACAAAACACAACCAACAAACCAACACACCAACAAAAACACAACAACACCACAACACACCACAAACAACACAAACAACAACCAAACACACACAACAAACAAAACACAACACCAACAAACACCACAAACACACAACAAAACAACACAAACAACAACCACAACCAAAAACAACACACACAAACCACACACAAAACACAACCAACACAACAACACCAACAAAAACAACAACAAACACACAAACAACACAACACAAACACACACCACAACACAACACAACAACAAACCACAAACACACAACACAAACACAACAAACCACACACAAAACAACACAACACAAAACACACAAACAACACAACACCACACAACAAAAACACCAAACAACACACAACAACCAACAACCAAAAAACACAACACCAACAACAACAAACCACACAACACAACACAAACAAACACACACCACAAACAAAACAACACAAACACCACACAAACAACAAAAAACCACACAAACACCAACACACAACAAACACCACAAACACACACAACCAACAACACCAACCAAAACAACAACACCACAACAAACAAACAACACAACAACACCAAACACAAACACAAACACACAAACACACCAACACAAAACACCAACACCAAAACACACCACACAACAACAACCACAAAACACAACAAACACACAACACACCAACACACCAAAACAACACAAAACCAACACACAACCACAAAACAAACAACACACAAACACAAAACAAACAACCACACAACACCAAAACACAACAACAAACACAAAACACAAACACAAACAACCAACAAACACACAAACAACCACACAAACACAACACAACACAACAAAACACAACAACACACAAAACACAACACAACACACCACAAACACAAACAAACACAACCAACACAAACACACAAACAACCAACACACCAAACCAAAACAAACACACCAACAACACACAACAAACCAACAACAACACAAACAACAACACCAAACACAACCACAACAACACACAACACACCAACAACCACAAAACAACACCACAACAAACAACCAAACCAACACCAACAAACAACACCACACAAACAAACAACACAAACAAAACAAACACCAAAACACACAACACACAAAACAAACACAAACAACCACAACAACCACAAACAACAACCACAACACAAACAACAACACAACAAACAACACAACACCAACACAAAACCACACAACCACACAAACAACACAAACAACCAACAACACAAACACAACACCAAAACACAAACCACACCAAAAAACCAACACACCAACAAACAAACAACAACAAACACACCAAACAACCACAAACAACACAAAACAAACAACACACCAACAACCAAACAAACACCAACACAACCAACAACACCACAACAAACCACACACAACAACAAAAACACCACAAAACCACAACACAACACAAACCACCACAACAAACAACAACCACACAACACAACAAACAACAACCACACACACAACACAAACCAAACAACACACACAACAACACAAACAACAACACAACACAAACAACCAACACAAACACACAACAAACACACAACCACAAACAAAAACACAACAACCACAACAACACAACACACAACAAACCAACAACACACACCACAACCAACACAAACAACAAACACACAACACACAACAAACACCACAAAACAACACCACACAACACACAAACAACACACCACAAACACCAACCAACAAAACACCCAAACACAACCACAAACAACCACACAACACAACCACAACACACAACAAACACAAACACAACACACAAAACAACAACAACCACACCAAAACAACACCAACACAAACAACACAACACACAAACAAACACAACAAAACACAACCACAAACAACAAACACAAACAACACCAACCACACCACAACACAAAACCACAACCAACACAACACACCACAACACACAACAACACAAACACACAAACACCAACCAAACACAACAACACAAACCAACACAAAAACAACACCACAACAACCAACACACACACAACAACCACAAAAAACACAAACAACACACAACCAACAAACACAACAAACACACACAACAAACAACCACACACACACCAACACACAACAAAACACACAAACAACAACAACACACACCACAACACAACACCAAAACAACACAACACAACAACAAACCACACAAACACAAACAACACACCAACAACCACACAACAACACCCAACACAAACAAAACACAACACAACACCACAACAACCAAACAAACAAAACCCAACAACACACAACAACACAACCACACAAACACACAAACAAACCACAACCAACACCAAACACAACAACAAACACACAACCCAACACACACAAAACCACACACAACACCAACAAACACACAAACAACACAAACCAACACCACACAAAACACAACCACAACAACACAACAAACCACAAACACAAACAACCACACACAACCAACAAACACAAACACACAAACCACAAACACAAAACAACCAAAAAACCACAACCACACCAACACACACAAAACAACACACACAACACACACAACACAAACACCACACAACAACACACAAAAACACACCAACAACAACCAACAACAACCACAACACAAAACAACACAACCACAACAACACCAACACAACACAACCACAAAACAAACAACAACCAACACCAACAACACACAAACCAACACACACAACACAAACAAAACAACCAAAACAACACACAAACAACACAACAAACACCACAAAACAACAAACCACACAAACCAACAACACAACAACAAACACCACAAACACAACCAACAAACACAACAACACACAAACAAACACAACCAACAACCACCAAAACAACAACAACACACCAACACAACACCACAACAACACACAACCACAAACACAACCAACAACACACAAACAACAACACACAACAAAACACCACAAACAACACAAACCACAACAACCAACCAAACACACAACAACACAACACAACAAAACAAACAACCAACACACAACACAACAAACACCACACAACAACAACACCAACAACACAAACAACAAAACACACAACAAACCAACAAACACAAAACAAACACCAACACACCACAACCACACAAACACAAACAACACAAACACCACAAACAACACAAAACACACACCACAACAACACACAACAAACAACACCAAACAACACAACCACAACAACACAACCACACAACAACCAACAAACAACACCAACACCAACAAAACAACCACAACACAAAAACACAAACCACAACAACACACAAACAACCACAACACAACCAACACACAAAACCACAACACCACACAAACAACACACAAACAACAACACCACAAACACACAACACCACAACACAACACAAAAACACAACACAACAACCACAACAACCAACACAACAAAAACACAAACACAACACAAACACAACCAATCCAACAACAACCCAAAACAAACACCACACCACCAACAACACAACACAACCCAAACAACAAAAACCACCACACAACCCAAAACCAAACCAAAAAACAACAACAAAAACCAAACCAAAACACCAACCACAAACCAAACACCAACCAAACAAACCACCACACCCAAACAAACAAAACACAACCAAACCAAAAACCACCAACCACCACCAAAAACCCACAAACCAACAACACCCACCACATACCAACCAAAAAACCACAAACCCCAACACCAAAACACAACCACCAAACCAACAAACACAACCAACCAACCACAACACCAAACAGCGAAAAACCCCCCCAAAAATCAACCCACCACCAAACACACCAACCAACACCACAAACACCAAACACCCATACAAAAACAAACCACACCACCACAAAAAAACCACCATCAAAAACCAAACACAACACAACACACAACAACCACCAACAACCTATACTTATAATTTTTTGGTTTGCAACAGCTTTTTCAAACCAAAATTAA